>CAUYQU010014539.1:0-70472 GCA_963574635.1 Cheracebus regulus | reverse complement strand
CCCAGGTTCAGGTGATTCTCTTGCCTCAGCCTCCCGAGTAGCTGGGACTACAGGCACATGCCACCATGCCCAGCTAATTTTTGTATTTTTAGTAGAGACGGGGTTTCACCATGTTGGCCAGGATGGTCTCGATCTCTTGACCTTGTGATCCGCCCGCCTCAGCTTCCCAAAGTGCTGGGATTACAGGTGTGAGGCACCGTGCCCGGCCAACATACTGATTTTTAAATCAGCACTGGAGCTTAAATAAAGTATAGACTTACAGTATATTGTTACCAACTAAGAAATGCAGTTAAGTTCCAGAACTAGTTTGGGGTCTGAAAATATGACTTGATTGGAAGAGTAGTCACTATTTGACAAGACTGTTTGTTGGGTCAGGGTTAGTGACAGATACTCCAGGGAAGGGTCTGAGGCTATACTATTGCTGAGTACACTAATCACAGAACAGTCTTTCTGTGATTAAGGATGGGGGAGGAAATGGAAAACTTTTTAGCTTTCAAAATGGTGATGGTTTTGTCATATTCTTTTTGTATACCATATGTGACAATTTTATAGGCAAAGCAACTTACACATTACAATTTATTAAGCTTAGTGCTTTTTTGGTACAATGATTTTAGATTTGAAATGGGAAATTATTATTATTTTTTTTTCGAGACAGAGTCTCTGTCACCCAGGCTGGAGTGCAGTGGTGCACTGTGAGCTCACTGCAGTCTCCACCTCCTAGGTTTAAGCAATTCTCCTGCCACAGCCTCCCAAGTAGCTGGGTCTACAGGCACCTGCTACCACACCTGGCTGGTTTTTGTATTTTTAGTAGAGATGGGGTTTCACCATGTTGGCCAGACTGGTCTAAGACTCCTGACCTCAGGTGATCCTCCCACTTCGGCCTCCCAGAGTGCTGGGACTACAGGTGTGAGCCACTGTGCCCAGCCTGAAATGGAAATTTTTAATATTTTATTTATTTTATTTTGTAAGGCAGGCTTTCACTCTGTTGCCCATGCTGGAGTGCAGTGACAAGATTAAGTCTGACTACAGCCTTGACCTCCCCAGGCTCAGGTGATCCTCCAACTTCAACTTCATGAGTAGCTGGGACTACAGGTTTGCACCATCATGCCTGACTAATTTTGGTATTTTTTGTAGAGTTGGGGTTTCACCATGTTGTTCACGCTGGTGTTGCTTGAGCTCAAGCAGTGCTCCTGCCTTGGCCTCCTCTAAAATGCTGGGATTGGTTTGCCACTGTGTCCAGCCAGAAATTTTTTTTTTTACAGTATTTGTATTTCTTCTTTTACCCCAACCCACATCCCACATACCATTCAGATAGTTTTACATGACTGGATTCTTTTGGAAAACTCAAAGGTTTTTTTTGTTGTTATTATTTGTTTGAGACAGGGTCTTGTTCTGTTGCCCAGGCTGGAGTGTAGTAGCTCAGTCTTCGGTCACTGCAGCCTTAACCTTCTGGGCCCAGTCACTTCTCCTACCTCAGCCTCTTGAGTAGCTGGAACTACTGTTGTGCACACCACACCCAGCTAATGTTTTGTATTTTTTTGTAGAGATAAGTCTCACTTTGTTGCTCAGACTATTCTCAAACTCCAGGACTTGAGCAGTCTGCCCACCTTGGCCTCCCAAAGTGCTGGGATTATAGGCATGAGCCTGTGCTCCTGACTCTTAAATTATTCTTAACTGTCACATTTTGTAACAATTACAAAAAACTCCCACAAAGTGAAATGCCACAGAAGATAATTACCAATTTGTGTCAGCATATTTTACCTATGCAAGGTACTTGGTTGGGAGCTGAGGAGACCCACTAACTGTATTAGAAATACTCGATTTTAGAAGTGAAATTTAGGTCCAAAAAGATATCATGCAAAAATTTAAGTTACTATGGTTGTTTTTTTGAGACGGAGTTTCACTCTTGTTGCCCAGGCTGGAGTACGATGGCATAATCTCAGCTAACAGCAACCTCCGCCTCCCGGGTTCAAGTGATTCTCCTGCCTCAGCCTCCTGAGTAGCTGGGATTATAGGTGTGCGCTACCACACCTGCTAATTTTGTATTTTTAGTAGAGATGGGGTTTCACCATGTTGGTCAGGCTGGTCTCGAACTCCCAACCTCAGGTGATCTATCTGCTTCAGCCTCCCAAAGTGCTGGTATTACAGGCACGAACCACTGTACCCAGCCTGGTTGGTTATTTTCAAGTGGTATCAAATGCTTAGTTTTTTTCTTTATCTCTTATATCATCTCAAAATACTCAGTCCACTTAGCAGTCTGAGATTATGACCATTCCCTAGATTTTTGCACTTTGAATTCCCTTGTATAGACTGATGTTGATTTTTAATAACATAGATTCCCTTTTATAACCCAGTAGTAGCTTCTAATCTCCTGTGCTTATATAACCAGACTTCACTTTATTGCTCTTTCAGACATACTTAGATTATTGGGGTGGAAATGTAAAATCTGTTCACCTGTTGTAGAACTCCCTGGTTATATCTATCAAGATAGGTATTTGCATATGCCACCTAGGCTTTTTTGCTCAACTGTGCTTTTGTTTGCTTTTTCATCCTTTTGGCAAAACATACTGTGATTGTTAGCTTTTCTCTCTCCTAATCCAGTTTTACATCTTCCTGTTAAGTTTATACCATTCCTATATCCTAAATGCAGTGAGTGCTGTTCTCTTGTTTCCTTATCTGTATTGATCACTTTTAATGATTTGGGTTCTTAATGTTACAGCAGGCTGATTGCTCCTACCTTCACTTAATCAGGCTTTGAATTATTGCTCTTTTAAAACGTAGATAATATTCAAGGCAGAGAAAACTGAGACAGACGGACAACCAGGGAGAGAAGAGGAAACCATAAGAGTACATTCAGAGTGAAAGGAACAGGTGATAAAAAGAGGCTGAGGGAAAGTTAAGACCTTCTTTTGCAGCAGACCCTTGTTTATAACCCCTCCTGTCACCTCTGTATTTCTAACGCCTTCTTTGTGGGAAAAGCCTGGAATGTATATCTGATTAAGACATTAAACACACACATATGGGCAGTTTTTTTGTGAATAACTTTTTTTTAATTCTACTTTTAAATTTCCCTTAATATTTGCATTTTTGTATTCTCATAATTGTTTTTATCACTTCATAACCTCTTTCTAAAATTGAGTGACTTGTGATTAATTTCTGTGCTCTCTTTTCCCAAAGCATGTTGAATTTAATTATACTGAGATAACTCTGTGACCTGCCTAAAGAGAATTGCCCTCTTTGATGTAGTAACATTTCCATCTTGTAGGTTTTAAAGCAATGTTGCTTTATAAATCATGAAATGGATTTTAATAGCAGTATAAGCACAGAGAATTTATAGGACCTACTTCTGTTTTCAACTGTTGTATAAATTGGGCCTCTAGAGACTTCTTTTGAACAAAAGTTCGATGACTGGGAAAAAATGATTGTAAGATGTTACTCTAAATCATATTTCCCAGCCTTTGGCATGGTGAAAACTATTTTAAGGAGTGTATATCTTTTCGTACATTAGGCAGTGCCTGGCAACTCCGTAATGTCTCCATTTAAATACTCTTTTATTATAGATGTGATTCTGATTTAAACTAGAGATACAATTAGAATTCATATTTTTTAATAAATATTAAAAACACAGTAACAAGTAACTTCCCTGAAATTTATTGGTTTTGTTTGTTTGTTTTTGAGACAGAGTCTCTCTCAGTCGCTAGGTGCCAGGCTGGAGTGCCGCGGCATGATCTCAGCTCACTGCAACCTCTGCCTCCTGGGTTCAAGCAATTCTCCTGCCTCAGCCTCCCGAGTAGCTGGGACTCTAGGCGCGCACCACCACGCCCAGCTAATTTTTGTATTTTTAGTAGAGACGGTGTTTCACCATGTTGGCCAGAATGGTCTCAAATCTCTTGACCTCGTGATCCGCCCGTCTAGGCCTCCCAAAGTGCTGGGATTACAGGCATGAGCCACCACACCTGGCCTATTGATTCCTTTTTATGGGGATTTTTTTTTTGGTGGAGAGGAGACAGAGTCTTACTTTGTTGTCCAGGCTGGAGTGCAGGGGCATGATATCAGCTCACCACAACCTCTACCTCCTGCGTTCAAGCTATTCTCCTATCTTAGCCTCCTGAGTAGCTGGGATTACAGGCGTGTGCCACCTCACCCAGCTAATATTTATTTATTTTTTTGTGTATTTTTTAGTAGAGTTGGGGTTTCACTATGTTGGCCAGACTGATATTGAACTCCTGACCTCAGGTGATTCGCCCTCCTCGTTCTCCCAAAGTGCTGAGATTACAGGCATGAGCCACTGCACCCAGCCTTTTTAAAGGAATTCTTGCACTAAAAGATTTAATTTGGTTGTCGACTCAGTTATTCCTTGGTCCAGACACCTTTCTATAGGAAGAGACATACCATCAGTTCCAGTGTGCATAGAAGAAACTAGGACAAACATAGCCAGTAATCTAACCAGCCCCAGCTAGGGTTACCATCTTCTGCCTGATAGGCATGGATGGGTAAACTGTGTACTGTCTGTGAGTTGCACAGTCTCCTCTCGCTTGCAGCTTGTTTTTGCTGCTTTAATAGGATGGAAAAGAGCTTCTGCCACTTCTACCTCCATAGTAGTAAATCAGTTGAACAAGTCTCTGACAAAAATAGAAAAAGCAGTAAGCTGCTCTTACAGTTCTAGATTTTGGATGATGACATCTGGACGTGGACAGAAGACAGTTTTTAGCTTCCTGGGTCAGATGCAGACAGATGCCAGCCATTGTTACACAGATGAGAACTTTTAGGCCTGTGCCATTGTGTGTTGCCTTTCATCTTTTTTTTTTTTTTTTTTAAAGTTAACTATATGTTTAGGAGTTCATTCGTTTTACTTCTTTGCAGGCTGAACATAACTTCTTTTTTTCAAAGTTCCCTGTGTTGTGAATTGAGCTTGGGTGAAGTGAAATCTTTGAGGTAAGGCAACTCTAATGATAAAAATGGAAAGAAAGCCTGTGAAATTTGGGAGCCTTCAGAGATAACATTTTAGAGTCACTGCCTAAATATTGAAATGCCACCATTTGTTGTTTGGGGGGATATGGAGCTAAATTGAGAATGGGAGCACACATCTGCCTTGACTGCTAAGTATATCCATCTCTACTGCTCACCCATAATAGAATTTCTATGTGTGCATTCACTAGTCTTGGTTTTAGCAACAGTTTAAAGGAGGAAAAAGAGAATGAAGAGACTTCATTCCTTGGTTCTCCCCTTACATGTTTGAGTGTTGTCCGTGGTTCTTTTTCATTATTATAGCTATGATGCCTTTTGTTCTTTGTTTCTTTAGAAAGGACAACAGAGAACCAAAAAGACATTATTTCCTAGTTTGCTAGTAAGAGGCAGAAGATTACTATTCCACTTTTATTTTCTGGCAAATTAAGCTTCAGAGTTAGTAAAGAAAATTTTCCTGTGCTATCTAATGAGTGTTTCTGAACCAACAATTTTTAGTCTTTCACCCTGATGAGAAACCATTAGATAGTACACCTTGCTCTACCCCTTAGATAGCACATCATCAAGAAAGCAAGGTCAGTTGAGAGATTGATGCTCTTTTGAAAATATCAAGGAAAAAAAAAAAGCAAGGCTGATCCACTGTAGGAAGTTGTATGTGAGTGGTAAGTTTCTGTTGGCCAGTTTATTCAACCAGCTTGCCTCTGGCCTGCTTCTGATGGTCTTATCATTCCTCTTTATGTGACTGTTCTGAGGTTAGTTTGGACCTAAGCACTGTGCTCATTGCTGTCTTTGGCACAAGAAAACTAAGTTTAAAACCAAGGCTAACAATCAATTTCTTCTTTAAAAGCATTTCAGAACATATGAGGTGAGCCTTTTCTTGCTTTAGGTAATTTCAGGCTTTGGGGGACTGTAAAAACTGGTTTTCAGGGAGGAGTTTGGAGGATGTGAAACAAGTTTGTGTTTCTTCTGCTCTGTTAGCCACTGCTATCTTCATGGATCTGACACTCTATTTATCTGACAGTGCACTTAGTACTGCTTCGCCAGGGAAAATCACACAAAACAAGCCTGGCGCATCAGCACTTTCATTGTGTGCTGGGCTGAACCTCCCTTCACATGGTCACATCCCCATTTTAATCCAATACTCCCTTTCCCTACCCCTTCCCCAGTCCTGCCTCTTTCTGTGGCACTTATTGCTGGTTTCCCTGAGCTCCTGTTTCCACTTTGTGTCTTTTGTGGGGCCCAGGAAGCTAAAGCTGTGTGTATTTGTGGATCAGACAAGTGCAGCAAGTTAATATCATTGGCTTCTGAAGGGGAGAGTGAGGTGATGGCTGCGTTTAAGTTGGATTTCCTTCCAGAAATGATGGTGGATCATTGCTCTTTGAATTCCAGTCCCGTGTAAGTATTTTTGTTGTCTAATTTTTATCATAAGCAGAGGTACTAGGCTGTTTTATTTGATGAAATTAGTTCCTTTCCTTAAGAGGGGGAAGAAAAAAATGGGAAGGGAAGCCAAAACCTGAATTCTCTCATGCTGTTGTTTTCAATTGTAGTCTGAGTCTGTCTCATTACTGCTTATTCCCTGAAGGCTCTAAGTTCTTTACATGAAGGTGCACTTGACATATGACCAGCGACATCAGCTCAAGTGTGCCAGCTCCAGTTCCTTTAAGCTATAGTGTTTTCCTACATGATAGATTCCAAGTCTTTTTTTTTGTTTGTTTGTTTGTTTTTAACTGTAGCATTGTTGCTTTGGGTTGGACATGCAATTTCAAATAATCTTTCAGGAAGAAAGGGTCTTACTATTTAAAATTTTTAGATTATTAGACTCATATCACAGAGGAGACTGGTAGCTACAGTCAGTGTGTTTAGTATCGTCTACAACTTTCTGTATTGACATACAAAGTGTAATCCTGGACCTTGATTTTTTTTTTTACCCCCAATCTAATTGAAAATGCAGCTCAGCGCATGATTTTAGGAACATCAAATTGCCCTTTACTGTCCAAGAAAAGCAAACCTGAATCAATCTTAATGGCAGTTTGACCAAATAAATTATGAGAATGAGAAACCTTGTTAACTTGCAGTACTCTCCAAGAACTGCTGTTGTACACAGGTAAAGTGCTACCCTGGCCCTGAGTACCTGAATTCAGGCTGCTGGGAACCTGAATTCTGAACTTTGTAGAAAAGGAGACATTTCCAACCCCTGATTTCAGTCACCGTAACGAGGCTTCAGAGTGTTTTGGAACCTCCAGCAAATAAGCTTTAGGTTATTCAAAGGCTAGAATGAATATATATACATTCCACCCCCAACTGGTCCTCCCCACACACCCCCCACCCTCCACCCCCAACCCCCCGAGGCAGAGTCTCACTCTGTTGCCCCGGCTGGAGTGCAGTGGGACGGTCTCGGCTCACTGCATTCTCCATCTGCTGGGTACAGGTGGTTCTCCTGCCTCAGCCTCCCCAGTAGCTGGGACTACAGGCGCATGCCACCACGCCTGGCTAATTTTTTTGTATTTTTAGTAGAGACAAGGTTTCGCCATGTTGGCCAGGCTGGTCTTGACTCCTGACCTCAGATGATCCTCCCACCTCAGCCTCCCAAAGTGCTGAGATTATAGGCATGAGCCACTGTGTCCGGCTCAAAGCCAAGAATATTAAATGGTAGAATATTCTCTAGATAACAGGTGTTAATGCAAGTCTTTACAGTCAGGCCTCCATGTGCAAATCATTTTACCTTGAGATTAGATATAATAGGTATGGATAATAGTAGAAACTGAACAGTTCTTTGTGGAATAGTTGGTGGAGGGGCAGAGCTCAAAGTTAGCTGTTGCCATTTTTGTTTGTTTTTGAAACAGGGTCTTGCTCTGTTGCCCAGGCTAGAGTGCAGTGGCACAGTCACAGTTCACTGTAACCTCAACCTCCTGCCTCTGCTTCCCAAGTAGCTGGGACCATAGGCATGTACCACCACACCTGGCTAATTCCTTTTTTTTTTTTTTTTTTTGAGATGAAGTCTCACACTATCACCCTGGCTGGAGTACAATGGCATGATCTCGGCTCAGTGCAACCCCCACCTTCCAGATTCAAGCAGTTCTCTGCGTCAGCATCCAGATTAACTGGGATTATAGGCGCCTGCTACCACACCTGGCCAATTTTTTGTATTTGTAGTAGAGATGGGGTTTTCACTATGTTGGCCAAGCTGGTCTTGAACTCCTGACTTCGTGATCCTCCTGCCTTGGCCTCCCAGAGTGCTGGGATTACAGGCATGAGCTACTGCACCTGGCCACACCTGGCTAATTTGTAAATTTTTTGTAGATACGAGGTCTCCCTGTGTTGCCCAGGTTGGTCTTGAACTCCTGGGCTCAACGCTATACTGCTGCCTCAGTACCTGTCCTGTCTTATTACTCTTTTGAAATAGATCCTATGCCTTCTCTGTAGTCTCCAAGATAA
Organism: Cheracebus regulus; assembly: GCA_963574635.1. Lineage (NCBI taxonomy): Eukaryota > Metazoa > Chordata > Mammalia > Primates > Pitheciidae > Cheracebus > Cheracebus regulus. Next base: position 62,072 of record CAUYQU010014539.1, on the reverse strand, counting down.
CAGTAATTGAAATGTCTTTTTATTAGAGTTCTTTACTAAAATTTTATTTTAGCAGTAACAGATGAAATTACAGCAAATATCATCATAAAGATGTGTAATATATAATAAAAATATTTCCATGTCCCAGGATTTATGATCCATTAGAAACAAGACTGTGGCTCAAATTACCTTTTATTGTAACACTTCCTGTGCTTTGCCACTGCCTGGTGTTCATTCAACCCAGCATTGACACAGCATTTTTCTCAGCCTGTTTTCTTATCTTTTAAGAGATTGGACTCATTCAGTATCCCATTAAATCTGGACCACGGACCAATGCACGAAAGTCACCTGGAACTTAAAAATTGAGATGTTTTTATGCTAGAATAGGACCCAGGACTCTAGTTTAACAAGTGTCCTGCATGGTTTTTGTGTACACTAAAGTTTGAGAGCTAGTGGGCTTAATGCAGGTCATTCTGAGTAAGAGTCAATCGGAATGGATTGTCAACATTTTTTCCGAGTGCATTTGCATCTGTTTTAGTCATTCGTCTTCACCAAATCTTTGTCAGGGTGCCTGGGCGTAGGCTGTTGCCCCTATTTTATAGATGAGAAACCCAGCTGAGTGAGATACTGAGGACAGATGGTATCAATGTTTGGCCTGAAGTACAAGTTTAATGTTAAGGTCTTTTTATTTTTGCCACTAGACCAGGCTGCCTTGACTGTCAGTGAGCAGTTACCCAATGTTCTTTATTCTTCATTGATCACTCTTAAGCTTCCACTGGTGATTCTTACTTTGCTTGCACCCTAAGATAGGGTATTTTCATGAGTTATGTCCCAGACTTTTTTCTTTTTCAGTCTCCCATTGCTTAAGGGGAAACTGATGTGCTTCTTTGCTTCTCAGATCTCTTTTCCCCCAAATGTCTTGTGAGGTCTGTACTGCTCATTGGTTACTTTCATCTAGAGACTTCCCCACAAAAAATAATTCCCCATATTGTCCTCACTAGAACCCAAGAGTTGTTAGTTTCTTTCTCTTCCTTACCTCCATGGAGTTAAGTGAACTCCATGTCCTAGTGTATCCTGGCCCAAAATTTCTTAGCATTGTCTGAGACTGGTTGCTCGTCTTAGGTACTAGTTTATGCAAGAGCCTTCTGATCTCCATGTTCCCTGCCTTATTTCATCCTCTAGATTATTGTTAGGTATCTTTTAAAAGGACAGATCTGATTATTCACTTATTCTAAAATCTTGGAATAAACTCCAAGCCTGTCAGTATAAGATGGAATGCCCTTCACCAGGTCTCTCTGATCTACCTCTTTATTCTGTCAACTTTCTAGTATGTTCTCTTTTCTGTACTCTTCCCACAACTTGCTCAAGTCCTTTTTCTCCCTTCTAATGTTATCCCACTCTGTCTTCCCGTCTCTCCTCAGTCCTTACCATTTCTTCATCTCCCTTAGGCTGCTTTACTCCATACCGTGTAGCACTTTTTCTAGTTGCCTACTCTATTCAGCTGAAATCTCTGCACACACCTTCCCCTCCTCCAAATATAGTAAAATCATATTAGCCACTTCTTTCATGGAACTTTATACCTTGCTTCATAGGATTTGTAGAAGATTATAGTTGTGCCCTTCTACTTTTTCAGTGACCTTACCTCAAGGACACATATTACTCAGTCTTTTATAGAGCCCTGTAGTGTGTAGTATCTGGCACCATAGCAAAAACGTGGGTATTACAGTTGAATGAATGATACGCCCTTCGAGAGTTTCTGGTAATTAAAGATGATTACAGAAATAAAGTCTCCAGAGCTTATCTCCATACTTCATGGAAGAAGGCTGAAAACCTTTAAAAGCATATTGTTAGCTATTCTGTTGTTGGATGGTGACTTTAAATTATTACTGTCTTTATTGTCCTTAGAGATAGCTTTTTCTTGTACTTAACACCCCACATGATAGGAAGATTGCCCTTTATCCAAATGAAAATGACTTTCTCACCACATAAATGTATTATTCTGTCTTGTTCTCACTAGGGAGCAGCTGGTAAGTAACTCAGGCCAGTGTTTCTGGGCCCTTTTATTCTGATGCACTTGTATTCCAGTTTTTCCACAGCACTGTATGTGAGCCAGAGGGGACCTTGTATAAGGGTGGGTGGTGGCTGAAGTTTGGAATGCAACAAGTATTTTTGCCTGCTGGGGAGGTGGAGGGATTGGTAAGTATCTGAATTTTTTCTATTTGTATAATCAAAGGGAAGTCAACAGGTAATGAGAAGGGGAGAGTGAAAAAATTAATAATGAAAGGTTTCAGAAATGATGTTTAAACAGGTCCTATTTGAAGGTCTTGTTTGGCGTCAAGGAACAGATGACCACTCAAGCTAGCATATATGAAAGGGCTTTCTTACAAGGATGCAGGTGGACTGAACTGTAATCTAATCAGGAGCTCTGCAGCTAGAAGACCTAGAAACTGTATCTTTCTGACCCCAGGATACACATTCTGCTCACTCTACATGTGCCTCCTTTCTATTCTTAACTACCGTATAACTTTGGTTGCAACATGGCCTGTCTTTGAATCCCATCTCCTTCCCCTCCCCATTGAGACATAGTTCACATGCCATAAAATTTAGCCTTTTAAAGTGAGCAGTTATATTCCAGAGTTGTGTAACCATTTCCACTATTTAATTGCAGAACATTCCATCACTCCTAAAAGAAACCCTGTACCCATTAGTAATTATTCCCCTCTTCCCAATGTCCCCCGCCCCCATTCCCATTCCTAGGCAACCACTACCCTACTTTTCGTCTGTAGATTTGCCTGTTCTGGGGATTTCATATAAATGATAACATATACTATGTGGCCTGTTGTGACTGGCTTCTTTCACTTAGCATAATGTTTCAAGGTCCGTCTATGTTGTAGCATGACCCCTTATCTCTTGGCCACAGTACTTTGAGCTTGTCCAGTTAATCCATGCTATCTCTAGTTGCAACTTTTCCACTTCTGACTTCACTACTAACTGCCTGTTTCTGTTAACCAGTTTCACGTTCTGTGAAGCAGTGCTATCCAATAGAACTTTCTGTGATTATGAAAATATTCTGTATCTCAGCTGGGAGCTCATGCCTGTAATCCCAGCATTTGGCAGGCTGAGATGGGAGGATCCCTTGAGGCCAGGAGTTCGAGACCAGCATGGGCTTCATAGCGAGACCCCTCCCTGTCTTTACAAAAACAACAACAACAAAACATTCTGTCTCTTGTCTCATACAGTAGCCACTAGCCACATGTGTCGAGTGCAACTGAACAACTTAGTTTTTTAAATTAAGTTTAGCTACTTGTGGCCAGCGGCTTTTGTATTGTTCAATGTAGCTATGAAGAAGCTTGATTGGCCAGGCCTGTTTTTCCATTTTAAGTATAGGTCAAGGGTCTTAAGTTTCTGGCCAGCCAATGGATCAGCTTGCCATTGGGTTAAGACCAACCCCCTGGTTTAGTCACCTGTGCCAGAGGGTGGAAAAAAGTAGAATAGAATATTTGTGCTGCCCCTGAGATAGGCCCTTGGATGGGGAAATTTTGAGAGGGGAAAAGAAAGGAGAAAAAGAAGAGAATGTTAAAGAATTTTGAACAAATGGATACTTTGAAAATAAAGCGCTTTGTTATTCCCTCATGTGGCTCTTCCCAATTGTGTCCTTATTGTATTTTCTCATACTGTGTTTCATCAGAAGTCAAGGTAGATGAGGTAGTCTCTTGTCCTGAATTTTCATAGTTGCTCATTCTTCATAAACAGAAGCAATAATGAGAGCAACTACCTCTTCAGGTATTAGTGTTACTGCTTCTGCTGCCAGTAGTAGAAACATAAAAAGAGAGGGGGTAGGTTTCATTCCTTTCCCCTAAAACACTTGCCACTTTCTTATCTTCCTCCTCTTTACATTCTTGCAGGGCCTGATTTGCCTTTCTTCCATCCTATTCCCAGGTCAGGGCTGTCAGTACTGCCACAGGAAATAGGAGTTTCCATAGTCCTGCCTCTTAGGAATGACAGGGACACTACAGATACTTCTCTAGGGAACTGCTGAATTCACTGGTTCTTGAATGGACATGATAAATATATATAACTCTCCATCAAGTGAGGAAGTAAGGTACAAATTTGAGAATATATATTTAGTGATACATAGAGTAAATGGATGATGTGGTAGCTGATGTGTACCCAGGTGGCTTTTTTTAATACAATGGCTACTTTTAATCTTAATGACAACATGCATACTGGAAGTATATGTGGAAGAAGGAGAATAGAAGAACATTGTTGTTTATCTCTTCAGGCACAATATCAGATAAAAGTTTGTGACTGCTTATACGTACACATGGGTATACATGCAGTTGTTGCTATATCTGGGTAGTGCTTCTCAAACTGGCAAAGGACCGTATTTCTCCCCACCCCGCCACCCCCATTTCCCTTGTAAAATACAATGAAAATGATGTAGGGGAAAAAATAAAAGGTATGAGTTTGTATTTTAGATTATTAGATGGAACGAGTACAAAATTGCTCAGTTTAATTTCTGTAAAAATTTCTAAAGAGTTAAGTTTGAAGATTGCCCCTGTTCCTTAGGCCACACTTTGTGGGTGTTTTGTTTTGTTTTGTTTTAAAGACAGTCTCCGTCACTCAGGCTGGAGTGCAGTGGCATGATATTGGCTCACTATAGCCTCTGCCTCCCAAGTTCAAGCGATTCTCTTGCCTTAGCATCCCAAGTAGCTGGGACTACAGGTGTGTGCCACCACGCCTGGCTAATTTTTTTTTTTTTTTTTTAAGTAGAGACAGGATTTCACCATGTTGCTCAGGCTGGTCTTAAACTCTCCTGACCTCAAGTGAGCCACTGTGCCCAACCTCTTGGGCCACACTTTAAACAACACTACTCTATGGGAGTCTTCTGGCTATTGAATTGATACGTAAACAGGGAAGGGGAGGTTCATAGTGTAGGTAGACATGAAAAAATGAAAAAGGATTTAAAGAGTTAAAGAAGAGCAAAGGAGGACGTTTGTCTAGAATCTTGAGTTTCTATTAAACTTTTGGGTAAACTGTAATCTACATATATGGACTTGCATTTATGCTTTTGCACTAAACAGTATGCAAAAATTTAGAATTGGCACACAACAGAGGGGAGGGGCAAGCTGGGAGCAGTTAGCTCCAGTGTAATGCAGATTGATAAAACTGCTTTTCAGAAGTAGCTGTCAGCTTCCTTATCAAAACATATTCTGGGCACCATTGGGGTTCTTTGTTAACCCTCTCCAGAATAGAAATATAATGAGAGATGAGCAACATTTTAGTAAAATGCTATTACAACTGATAATTAAAGTTGTTGGGACAGGTTGTAGGGAGTAACAATCAGTGTTTCACTAGTCATAGGGCTTTCTTTCTTTCTTTCTTTCTTTCTTTCTTTCTTTCTTTCTTTTCTTTTCTTTTCTTTTTCTTTCTTTCTTTTCTTTCTTTTTTTTTTTTGAGATAGAGTTTTGCTCTTGTTGTCCAGGCTGGAGTGCAATGGTGCAAACTTGGCTCACTGCAACCTCTGCCTCCTGGGTTCAAGCGATTCTCCTGCCTCAGCCTCCTGAGTAGCTAGGATTACAGATGTGCACTACTACACCCAGATAATTTTTGTATTTTTAGTAGAGACGGAGTTTCACTATGTTGGTCAGGCTGGTCTCAAACTCCTGACCTCAGGTAATCCACCCAGCTCAGCCTCCTAAAGTGCTGGGATTATAGTCATGAGCCACCATGCCTGGCTGCTGTATTTTTGAGGCAAGGTCTCACTCTGTCACCCAGGCTGGAGTGCAATGGCCCGACCTTGGCTCACTGCAACCTCTGCCTCCCAGGTTCAGGCGATTCTCATGCCTCAGCCTCCTGAGTAGCTGGGATTATAGGCACACGCCACCACGCCCAGCTAATTCTTTAGTATTTTTTGGTAGAGTTTCACTATGTTGGCCAGGCCAGTCTCAAACTCTTGACCTCAAATGATCCACGTACCTTGGCCTCCCACAGTGCTAGGATTACAGGCATGAGCCAGTCTGTGCAGCCATAGGGCTTTTTTCATCATGGTAGCTGCTTTCTGTTGGAACATTAGGATTAAGTGTTTAAAAGCAGTCACATCATGTTTTTGCCATGATCTGCCATACGTTTTAAATTAACAGATACAGGAAAACCAGTAAAATGATGCAGTCTAAAGCACTGAAAAGAAAACAGGCCAGGCGCGGTAGCTCATGCCTATAATCCTAGCACTTTGGGAGGCTGAGGTGGGCGAATCATGTGAGCCCAGGAGTTACAGACCAGCCCTGGCAACATAGTGAGACCCTCTCTCTACAAAAAAAAGTTTAAAAACTAGCCAGGTGTGGTGGCACGTACCTGTAGTTTTTTTGTTGTTGTTTGTTTGTTTTTTTGTTTTTTTTAGAGGCGGGGTTTCACCATGTTAGGCTGGTCTCGAACTCCTGATCTCAGGTGAACCATCTGTCTTTGCCTCCCAAAGTGCTGGGATTACAGGCATGAGCCACTGCGCCCAGCCGCACCTGTAACTTTAGCTACTGGGAATGCTGAGGTAGGAGAATTGCTTGAGCCTAGGAGGTTGAGGCTGCAGTGAGCTGTGGTTGTGCCGCTGCACTTCAGCCTGGGCAAGACAGCAAGACCTTGTCTTTAAAAGAAAAAGGCATATTGATCCTGTGGCAATCAAATGATCATAGGAGATAATAGCTGCTTTTAAAGTTGAGTGCTGTTTTTGTGTACAGCACTCATTTTATCAGAGCTAATTGCTTAAATGGGAACTGCTGAGACTTAAGAAATTTCTTCCTTCACACATTTGAGTGCTTACTTTGAACCAGATACTATACCAGGTATGGTTACAAGAATGAATAGGTGATAGTTTCTGCCTGCAAGGAGCTGTCAGTCTAGTTTGGAAGAGGTGGATACAGCCTGATTATGTTAAAAGGTGTTAAGCATAATTTTAATGCTAGAGTTTCCACAACAAAGGTGGAAATTTAGTACTGTTGGAGTCTTAGAATTGTAGCTGATTAACCTGGAAGAATATGGAGAACCTTCACAGATGTAGGTTCAGGAATTGGTCTGTATGCCATTTAGTGCTAGAGTCATCAAAGGTGATGTGAGAATAATCCCCGTAAGTGTTAAAAAAGATTTGGGACTGGGCATGGTGGCTCATGCCTGTAATCCCAGCACTTGGGAGGCCAAGGCAGGTGGATCACTTGAGGTCAAAAGTTCAAGACCTGGCCAACATGACGAAATCCCATCTCTACTAAAAATACAAAAATTAGCCAGGCGTGGTGGCGCATGCCTGTAATCCCAGCTACTCAGGAGGCTCAGGCACAAGAATCACTTGAACCTGAGAGATAGAGGTTTCAGTGAGCTGAAATTGTAACTCTGCACTCCAGCCTGGGCAACAGAGAGAATCTCTCTCAAATAAAAAATAAATAGATCAGGTGTGGTGGCTCATGCCTGTAATTCCAGCATTTTGGGAGGCCAAGGCAGGAGAATCACTTGAACCCAGGAGGCAGAGGTTGCAGTGAGCCAAGATGGCGCCACTGCTCTCCAGCCTGGGTGACAGAGTGAAACTCCATTTCAAAAAAAAAAAGAAAAATAAAAGAAGTTGAGTTACTTTCATAGATTGAGCATTGTTAAGGATCTTCAGACACTATTCAGAAGACAGCAATGGGGAAAAATGATTTTGTTGTTGTTGAAAGAAAACTAGCATGTTGGCTGGGCATGGTGGCTTACACTTGTAATCCCAGCACCTTGGGAGACTGAGGTGGGTGGATCACCTGAGGTCAGGAGTTGAAGACCAGCCTGCCCAAAATGATGAAACCCATCTCTACTAAAAATACAAAATTAGCCAGGTGTGGTGACACATGACTTTAATCTCAGCTACTTGGGAGGCTGAGGCAGGAAAATTGCTTGAATCTGGGAGGCAGAGGTTGTAGTAAGCTGAGATCATGCCATTGCACTTCAGCCTGGGCAATAAAAGTGAAACTCTGTCTTTAAAAAAAGCACACACACACATGTGGGATTGGATATTAGAACCTGGCAATTTTTAATATATGATTTTTGGATTAAGCAAGTACTAATAGAAAAGCTAATGGTGCTGGTTATGTGGAATTTTAAGTTATTAATGGTTTAGATAAATGTTCAGAGTTAAATTTAGAAACAACTAGAAAGAAGGACTTTGAAATAGATGGTATGAGGCTGGGTGCGGTGGCTCACATGTGTAATCCCAGCATTTTTGGAGGCTGAGGCAGGTGGATCACTTGAGGTCAGGAGTGTGAGACCAGCCGGGCCAACATGGTGAAACCTCTTCTCTACTAAAAATATAAAAATTAGCTGGGCGTGGTGGCAGGTGCCTGTAATCCCAGCTACTCTGGAGGCTAAGGCAGGAGAAGTGCTTGAATCCAGGAGGTGGAGGTTGCAGTGTGTTGAGATTGCGCCACTGCACTCCAGCCTGGGTGACAAGAGTGAAACTCCGTCTCAAAAAAAAAAAAAAGTATGTTTTGAGTGGAAACATCTATAGTGTAAGAATTCACCTAGGCTTTTTACATTGGCAAGGAAAGGATGAAGGTATTAAAATAGCTGATTATCCTTCAGGTTCTAAAGGTAATAAAACTGAAATAGGAGAATTATAAGTACAATGTGTTAAGACTGCAGGAATTTGGGGCCGTTAAAATGGTTGCACTCAGTATGGGAATCTAGCTGGTCTTAGAGTAATAGCAGTAAATTGGATAACTCAGAAACAGAAAAACTAGAATGATGGCAACATTGTTTATGTTCATTGCAAAATCATCTGGAAATTTAAGAGGCACAGTTCTGTTTTGGTCTGGAGACCTAACTCAAGAGCATTATGATTATACATGAGTCATCTACATTTAAAGGCCAACATTCTAGTCGTTAGGTGAGGCCTTGGAAATCAAGTGCTTCTATTCTAACTTCTACTGAAATGAAACTTCACCTGTCATTGTGTACATTGAAGTGTTCTGAATCTTACTTATAATCATTAGTCCTTTGTTATTTTATGGGCCTTCTTTTTAGCGTCTGTTTTGTTAACTATGCTTAAAAGTTATTAAAACTTGATCTTGTTTCTTCCTCTAGCATGATAATTCTCATGCTACACAAGAAATGTACAATTGTCGGTTTCTTGGTAATAACTGGGATGTCCCAATCAGAATGGTGAATTTAATTTGGCATCTGATGGAATGGATGGCCATGGTGAAGGAGAACCAAGGAACTCTAGTAAACTGAATGGAAGTGGTGAAAGAAGTGGTTTTTTTCCTTACAATCTCAGAAGTAGTTAAGATCATTAAAGAAAAGAAAATTTCCTCTGGAAAGCAACATTATTACATAATAGAAGTTTCATTTTATCTCACACAGCTCGAAGAAAATGAACGGCACCCTGGACCACCCAGACCAACCAGATCTTGATGCTATCAAGATGTTTGTGGGCCAGGTTCCAAGGACCTGGTCTGAGAAGGACTTGCGGGAACTCTTCGAACAGTATGGTGCTGTATATGAAATCAACGTCCTAAGGGATAGGAGCCAAAACCCTCCTCAGAGCAAAGGTCAGGGCTTTGGGTTTTGATTTATCTTATTTTTCCACTGACTCTCAGAGCAGGTGAGAGCTTTGGGTTTTTAACAGGATACGACAAAATTTGATTTTTATATGTAATTTCTTTCATGTCCATTCTTTCTCTCATTGCCAGAATACTCCTATCTATTGGGGGGAAAAAATCCGTCCTTTTATAGTAGTAATATCTTGTAATTCAAACACATTTAATAGCTTTAAAAAGTTAAGGTGATAGCATGAGAATAATTTGTAAATTGGATCTTGGGCAGTCCTCTGTGAGGGCTCTAAATTTAAGAGACAGACTCACATGAGTGTCTCATTTGATCTTGGGAACAGAATGACAAAGGTAAAAGAGAAATAAACCGTATAAAGTTTTCTTCAGCGTTTGGGCTAGCATAAGCTGAAAGAGAAAGACCGTCCACATAACCTATAGGTTTCTTGTTAGTATTACAGAGGCCTTGCAGGATGGTTTATCAAATAGAAAGGATTTGTTTAGGCAACTTGTCTGCTGTTGCTACAAAATGAGCAGGAGAAGAAAGGCTGAGCTGCTTCCAGAAATGCCAAGCAGAGTGGAAGTTTGACAGGACTGCTGGTAGATAGGTATTAACTTTGCCCCATATACACACAGATGTGTTCTTATTTTCCATTTGACCAGTTTTCAAGTAATTTTCTGTGAAAGCTGTTCAACGGTGCAAATGTGAGCAAGCATGATTGTCATATTTGAAACCAACTTAATAGCTGAGGATCTAGAAGCAGAGGAATTACTTTCTCTTTTTGGTATAGTTAACTAAAAAATATATAGTATGATAGTTTCTGAACATGACTAGCAATAATACATTCAGTAATTTATAATCATAACTGCTGCAGCATGATTTTGAAAGAAATCTATATTGTATCTCATGAGAATATGGGAATGTCAGAACATTGAAGCCCAAGATTTACAAGATATACTTCCTCCCTTCTTACCCCAAATAAAGATACAAAGCACAAAATCTACAGATCTGAGGCAGCACCATGTGCTTTTAGAAGCTTAATTATATTTGATGAGAACTGAGAGTCCAAAAAAAGATGTTAAGAGGTGCTTGCTCTTAAGTCATTTTATAATTTAATAAATGATAATTATGTTTGAGGCATATGGTAGAATCTGGCTATGAAGTAGGGAATGGTTTATTCTGAGAGAACAGTAAAAGAAAGAGTTCCTGGTAGACTACAAGCTGCAAAAGTATAGAGTCCCGTCTGTCTTCTTGTCTCATATATCACCTGGTGTTCCAAGTAGGGTGGATTGAATCAAATGGCACATAACCTTTCTTTATAAGAGAAGTCTCTTTTCCAGAGAAGTTATGTGAGCAGCTAAATAAGACTTATAATGTAACTAGGAGGAGACTGAAACAATAAAGTGCATCGAAAATGATCTCTTATTTCCTGCTAGATAGTCATATTCATTGTTTTCCACTACCCTCCCCTACCCTTTTCACTAATTTTAATAAACCCAGCCCTCTCTTTTAAGATCTGATATGTCAGTGGAGGAACGATTGCTCCAGGAATTACCTGCTTTCAAAGTTTGATTTTATGAAATCTTATTTATTGCAGGGTGCTGTTTTGTTACATTTTACACCCGTAAAGCTGCATTAGAAGCTCAGAATGCTCTTCACAACATGAAAGTCCTCCCAGGGGTAAGAAAGCTCCCACTAGTAAATGTAAATGTGGTAATTTTGATAGATGGGATATGCTTATACATATCTGGCAGACACTGAAAATCATTTTGGAGAAAAGGTAACTGCTGCAGGAACTGATGTAAAGGGAGCACTTCAGAGATTACCTGACAGGTCTCTCAACCAAGAGTCTTCTGTATTTTGACTTCTTGACTCACATTTATTTTCTGGGAAAAGATCATGAAGTAGACATGAGTTCAGAGAGAACTCTTTAAAGCTCTAGTTCTGATATTTTAGAGTACATATATATTTCTGAATGCCATCAATGTCAGTGATGATAATCATATTTTTCCTTTTTAGATGCATCACCCTATACAGATGAAACCTGCTGACAGTGAGAAGAACAATGGTAAGCAAATATATACACTTTTCCCCTTAAGATTTCTGCCTAGGCCAGGCATGGTGGCTTACGCTTGTAATCCCAGCACTTTGGGAGGCCAACGCAGGTTGTGATTGCTTGAGGCCAGAAGTTCGAGACCAGCCTGGCCAACATGAAGAAACCCCATCTCTACGAAAACTACAAATATTAGCCAGCTGTGGTTGTGCATGCCTGTAATCTCAGCTACTCGGGAGGCTGAGGCATGAGAAAATTGCTTGAACACGGGAGGCAGAGGGTGCAGTGAGCCAAGATCACACCAGTGCACTCCTGCCTGGGCAACAGAGTGAGACTCTGTCTCCAAAAAAAAAAGATTTCTGCCTAGGTTGTTTTCTGTTCTTAGAATATTTGAATTGAATTGTGCTTTAAGTAATCCATTGTCTACATTATCTCAGTTTTTTCTTTAAAGTATGATAAATAAATGAGAATAGACCTGATAGAGAAATATAAGAACATTGTAGAATGAACTGGAATGAATATACTTGGTCAGTATAATTTCTTTTGGTCAGGAATGAGGGGGCAAAATGAGCAAATTAGGAAGGAGAAGTTAATCCTCAAGAAAATAGAGCCAGACGTGGTGGCTCATGCCTGTAATCCCAGCACTTTGGGATCACCTGAGGTCAGTAGTTTGAGACCAGCCTGGCCAACATGGTGAAATCACGTCTCTACTAAAAATATAAAAATTAGCCCGATATGGTGGTGTACACCTGTAATCCCAGCTACTCAGGAGGCTGAGACAGAAGAATCGCTTGAACCCAGGAGGCAGAGGTTACAGCGAGCTAAGATTGCGCCACTGCACTCCAGCCTGGGCAATAGAGCGAGACTCCGTCTCAAAAAAAAAAAAAAAAATCTGAAAAGTAGACAGTTACACTTATTGAAAGATCTGATTAGAAAAGTAGACAGTTACAGTCACTGAAAGGTCTGTTCTCTTCCATTTTGTCATATCAAGTAAGTGTGAAAACCTCGTCTTTAGTAGAAGTATTGCTGGTAAGAGCAAACAATGCTGTCTGGGCACAGTGGTGCACATCTTTAATCACAGCACTTTAAGAGGCTAAGGCTGGAGGATTGTTTGAGCCCTGTAGTCTGAGACCAGCCTTGGCAACAGAGTGAGACCTCTCTGCAAAGGTGTGGTGGTATACACCTGTGGTCCCAGCTATTTGGGAAGCTGAGGTAGGAAGATTGCTTGAACCCGACAGGTCAAGGCTGCAGTAAGCTATGATCATGCTACTGCACTCCAACCTGGGTGACAACGATACCCTGTCTCAAAAAGAACAAGCAATACAAAGAACTAGGGAAGATGCCAAGTACTTTGCATTTAATAGCTACCCTTTGAAGTAAACCTGATTGTTCCCATTAATCAGATGAGGAAACAGGCACAGAATGGTTAAGTAACTTTAACAAGATTACAAAGCTACCATATTTCACCTAAATGCTTTTAATTATAATTTTAATATAAATTGGTTATAAGGAGAGATGTGAAAATTGAAAAACAAATGTGTCTTGGAATCTGAAATATGGTAGGAAGGCACAGAGCCAGGATTCAAACCCAGGCGGTCTGGCTACCGAGTCTGTGCCACATTGCCTCTTTTAATAATAATATTCAAGTCATTTGTGTTTTACTCTCTTAGCAGTGGAAGACAGGAAGCTGTTTATTGGTATGATTTCCAAGAAGTGCACTGAAAATGACATCCGAGTCATGTTCTCTTCATTTGGACAGATTGAAGAATGCCGGATATTGCGGGGACCTGATGGGCTGAGCCGAGGTAGGTACAGTTTTAGCTTTTAAATCATCTGGTGGTGTTGTGTTGTGTTGTGTTGGGGTGTGTTGGGTTGTGTTGTTTTGTTTTGTTTTAGAGACAGGATCGTTCTCTCTCTCGTCCAGGCTGGAGTACGGTGGTGCATTCATGACGAACTGCAGCCTGAACCTCCCTGAATCAGCCTCCTCAGTAGCTGGGACCACAGGCATGCACCATGATACCCAGCTAATTTTTTAATTTCTTAAAGAGATAAGGTCTTCCTGTGTTTCCCAGGCTGGTTTTGAATTCTTGAGCTCAAACAGTCCTCTCATCTTGGCCTCCCCAAGTGCTGGGATTACAATTCAGATACCCTAAGAACAGCAAACAAACTAGGCAGAAATCTTTTTAATTGGACCAGTAGAAATGAGCTACAGTGATTCCCTAGCCTACATGGCCCAGTCAAGATAAAGAGGTTGGGCCTGCTGCTTCCTGCTGTCTGTCTGTGTCCTGTCTTGACTCCTCATGTTCATTCTTTTTGTCTCTCAAACCTCTAAGGAGTCTACATTCTGTATTTCACTGTCATGTATTAAAATTTTCTCTTTTGATGCTTTGTAGGATTCTTGATTCCAAAATGGAAATACTTCCTTCTCCAGTTTTATTTTCAAGTGGAACTAGAGAGTATTATTCCTCCTTTCTCCTGTCAGGCATTTTTTTTTTTTTCCTGCCAGTGGTTCTCTGGTTTTTCATTATAGCACATCTTACCCTGTTGCAGCATACCAGCATGTGATCCCCTGAAAACAGGGACTGTGTCTGTATTGCTAGCATGATAGTCAGCACATAGTAGATGTTCAGTAAATGTGTGTTAGAGAAATAAATGAATGCATGAGTTACTGACTCTTCTCTTACTAGGTTGTGCATTTGTGACTTTTACAACAAGAGCCATGGCACAGACGGCTATCAAGGCAATGCACCAAGCACAGACCATGGAGGTAGGGAGCAGATAGGTGATGGGGCAAATTCCTCAGCCTGGGAATGCTGGGACAGTTGGCCATTAAAGTCCAGCACCATGTGTAGCGTCTGATTACCCAGAAAGTTAAACAGCCAACATCTTAAAGTTAAAAACTGCTGATTTCTTTAACATTAACATACTGGAAATACTTGTTCCCCTGTCCCTTTTTTTGAGATGGGGTCTTACTTTGTCACCTGGGCTGGAATGGAGTGGGAAGATCATGGCTCACTGCAGCCCCAACCTCCAGGCTCAAGTGATCCCCCCACCTCTGCCTCCCAAGTAGCTGGGACTACAGGTGCACATGAGCATGCCTGGTTAATTTTTGTATTTTTTTATAGAGACAGTTTTGCTGGCCAGGTGTGGTGGCTCACGCCTGTAATCCTAGCACTTTGGGAGGCCGAGGTGGGTGGATCACCTGTGGTCGGGAGTTCAAGATCAGCCTGGCCATCATGGTGAAACCCCATCTTAAAAAAAAAAGAGAGAGAGTTTTGCCATGTTGCCCAGGCTGATCTAAAATTCCTGGGCTCAAATGACCCGACCACCTCAGCCTCCCAAAGTGCTGGGATTACAGATGCAAGCCACTACTCCCGGCCTTTAATTGTCCTTTTTTTTTCGAGACAGAGTCTTGTTCTGTCGCCCAGGCTGGAGTGCAGTAGCATGATCTTGGCTCACTGCAACCTCTGCCTCCTGGGTTCAAGCAGTCCTTCTGCCTCAGCCTCCCAAGTAGCTGGGATTACAGATGTGCGCCACCATGCCCAGCTAATTTTTGTGTTTTTAATAGGGTTTCACCATGTTGTCCAGGCTGGTCTTGAATTCTTGACCTTAAGTGATCCCCCTGCCTTGGCCTCCCAGACTGCTGGGATTACAGTTTCTTCCCACTTGTGTCCATCATGAGGAGAATCATTTGGCAGTGAATGAAATTAGAATGTAACCTACATGTCATATAAAAGGAAGATTTTTTCTTTTCCAAGAAGGAGGAATTTGACCCTTTGGTTTTGGTGTTTTCACAGGGTTGCTCATCACCCATGGTGGTAAAATTTGCTGATACTCAGAAGGACAAAGAACAGAAGAGAATGGCCCAGCAGCTCCAGCAGCAGATGCAGCAAATCAGCGCAGCATCTGTGTGGGGAAACCTTGCTGGTCTAAATACTCTTGGACCCCAGTATTTAGCAGTGAGTCTTTGTGGTTTGCTTTCTGCAGACTGTGCAAGCTCCCAGCTGTTTCTTCTTCTGCTGTCCCTAGCTAACAAACACAGTGGCATTTACAACTTTTGGCATATAGAAATTACATGTAAAAATTCAGGTAGTACTATTTCTTTTAGTCCCATTAGTATCTCTTGCTCTACATATATATCTCTGGACATGCATCTTGAGGCTTTTGCTGCAACTAAAGTGAATTCCTGATTTCCTGTTTTAAAGATTTAGAAACATCTCGTGTCCTTGCCCCCAAGAAAGAAATTCCTGAGGGAATCTTAACTACCAAGTGTCTTTCTTCATATCTCTTTCCACCAGATGAGGAGGGAATCATTAAAATCCTTATTTATTCTTTCCTGAAGAGAATGGTAAATGTTTCTTTCAGTGGACTTGAGAGATCAGGAGGGTTTTTTTTTGTTTTGTTTTGAGGTAGAGCCTCACTTACTCCATTGCCCAGGCTGGAGGGCAGTGGCATAGTCTCAGCTCACTGTAACCTCTGCCTCCTGGGTTCAAGTGATTCTCCTGCCTCAGCCTCCCAAGTAGCTGAGACTACAGACGCATACCACACCCAGCTAATTTTTGTATTTTTAGTAGAGATGGGCTTTCACTATGTTGGCCAGGCTGCTCTCGAACTCATGACCTCAGGTGATCCACCCTTTTCTGCCTCTCAGAGTGCTGGGATTACAGGTGCTCTTCAAGTTTGCTACATTATAAATAGAATTCCTTTAATTTGATCTCTCTGTTGTTGTGAGCCGTGTAGTCCAAAAGAAGGTCTGGCTCCAATTTGTGATTTAGATTTACTAGGTCTGCAATATATGTTACAGGGTAACTGAAGAGAATTGCAGTCAACACAAGATACTTAAAACCACCCATCTGTGAGTCAGAAAGGAAAAAGGTCAGCTCAAGCTGTTAATGGTGAAACCACTAGATTAGTATGGATGGTACAAAAATATTCACATAGGAATAGCTAATGTAGTCTTTCATTCCTCATTCTTTCAAGTATCATTCTGTAGGGAAACAGACAAAAGGCACTGATTTCTGTCTTCCAGTACTGAATTTTGGTTAATTTAGTTCTGGTGGTTTTCATATTTCTAATATCTTATAAGAAATCCCTGTTTAGGCCTGGCGCAGTGGCTCACACCTGTAATCCCAGCACTTTGAGAGTCCGAGGCAAGCGATCACCTGAGGTCCAGAGTTCAAGACCAGCATGGCCGCATGGGGAAACCCTGTCTCTACTAAAAATACAAAAAAAAAAAAATTAGCCAGGCGTGATCGCAGGCACCTGTAATTCCAGTGACCCAAGAAGCCGAGGCAGGAGAATTTGCTTGAAATCAGCAGAAGTTGCAGTGAACTGAGGTCGTGAACTCCAGCCTGGGCAACAGAGTAAGACATCATCTCAAAAAAAGAAAGAAGTCTCAGTTTATCCTACCTAGTATTTCTCTGAAGTTAAAAAAAAAAAAAAAAAAAAAGGTAGAAAGTGGTTTTTTATATATATATTATATAGATATGTTTTTTTTTTTCTTTTTGAGTTGAAGTATCGTTCTGTTGTCCAGGTTGTAGTACAGTGGCTCAATCTCTGCTCACTGCAGCCTCAACTTCCCAAGTAGCTGGGATTACAGTCATGTGCTACCACGACCAGCTCATTTGAGTATTTTTAGTAGAGACAGGGTTTTGCTATGTTGGCCAGGCTGGTCTCAAACTCCTGACCTCAAATGATCTGCCTACCTCGGCCTCCCAAAGTGCTGGGATTACAGGCATGAAGCCACTGCACCTGGTTATATTTCACAGAATAAATTGTTTCTTAGTGCTGAAACATTGCTTGTATGTTCAGAAAATTCAGAGATATTTTAATCGTCTGCAAAAATAATAATGCTTTGAAAATGGTCTGCATGCCATGCATTTGCTTTTCATAGAGACTTTGGGGGCCCCTTTTTAGGGAAGATTAACCTTTTTCTTGTAATTGCCACTAGCAGCAAGTACATGATGGCATATGTTGAGAGCTGTGTTCTCTTTGTTTTGGTTAGACGTGGTCCCCTTCCCAAGAGCTAATCTCATTTGGGGGGAAATGAAGGGACCAAGTACAGTATTCACAGTCCACCAGTTGGAACTGAACCCATAGCCCAAGGTGTTTAAGAAGAAAAAGGCTGGGCACGGTGGCTCATGCCTGTAATGCCAGCACTTTGGGAGACTGAGGCTGGCGAATCACCTGAGGTCAAGAGTTGGAACCCAGCCTCACCAACATGGAGAAACCCTGTCTCTACTAAAAATACAAAATTAGCTGGGTGTGGTGGCACGTGCTTTTAATTTTAGCTACTCAGGAGGCTGAGGCAAGAGAATCACTTGAACACGGACGGCGGAGGTTGCAGTGAGCTGAGATCATGCCATTGCACTCCAGCCTGGGCAACAAGAGCAGAAAAATTAAAAAAGAAGAAGAAAAAAAAATGTAGACATGGTGCTAATGGACTGTGTGATAGTACATCATCATTAATTATGAGGTTCTTTCTGGACTATGTGGACTTGAAGTAGCCGGGCTCTACTGTCCTGGAGGAGTGGTTTTTAATCTTCTTATCCTCTGAGAAGTGGTAAAAAGGGATGTGTAGGTGCATTTTTTCTCCCCATTCCGTTCCTGGAGGTTTGTAGACCTTCTGAAACTCATCCATGATCTCTAGCCTGAAAGGATTCACCGTGACAGAGGAACCAGGTCAGATGTTTATAGGAGTAGAAAGCAGGTTGAAAAGGATCCGGTACAAGAATACCAGTTTTCCTTAAGGAATAATAATTGGGTTTAGTTGGAGCAAAGGTTTTCAGCAAGCTGGTTAGATGAAGGTTGTGGTTTGCCAGTATCCAAATTAAACTAATGCCATAAACTCAGGGACAGGCCCTCTACTTTATTTGTCATGGGACAATTATTGAAAGAGAACGTACTCTGAACCTGGTATGGCCTAATCCATCAATCATTTGGTCATCTGCAACAGTGAAGGCCAACTTGGAGGGGAGGAAGTAAATAGGGTTGGATAGATGGATATGTAGCTGGAGTGATTATTAGTTTTGTGGTCCATTGTGACAATAAAGGGTAACTCCAAGAAATACTCTGAAATGCTTAGATTTGATATTTAAAATAGTTGTGTGAGGTAGAAATTGGGTTATCCAGATGGAAACAATCTTCAGAGTAGGATGTGTGGACCTAACTAAGGAGAACTTGCGAGAAGGGAACTGGAAATGCCAGTTACTCATTCGCAGACAGTAATCACAGTTGACTGTACAGCTGCTCAAGTTTAGCTTATTGTCCTGCGTACTGTACTTCTGTCCTCTGCTGTGCTGAATTCTGCCCAGGGACTTGAGCTTAGCTCAGTACTCAGAGAACATACTATCTTCTGGGCCAGTGCTTTAGCTGTGTTGTTTTGTCCTGTGCTGTCATAAGCCTCATGTTTCAGTTGTGTTGGCTTGGGTTCTTGTCTTTGACGTTCTTCTCTCTGGGGGCCTCTGCACTCTCGCTTTGCTGTGCTGTAGAGTTATCCCAGATGCAGAACCAGCCCTCACTCTCACTCTTGTTCTGTTTTTTGGTGTAATGTCTAGCTTTATTTGCAGCTCCTTCAGCAGACTGCCTCCTCTGGGAACCTCAACACCCTGAGCAGCCTCCACCCAATGGGAGGTAAGTGTTTCACTACTGCAGAGGAGCAGCAGCACCCAGGCCAGCAGACCCAGCTAACAACAGACTGAGAGTTTGGCATCGTTTCTGCGAAAACATTTTTTTGCTCATTATGTAAACCTGACCTAAGATGAACGTCCCAGGACTCAGTTGCCTTGTCTCTATACGGTGGCTCTATTACTAGTTGATGCCACATTGCTGTGATGTTATCTGCTGCCTCCTAACCTTTTAGATCACTGTTGGAGAAGAATATGGAAAAGAGCTTTTTAGCTCCTATAGATTGAGGCCATTCTGATGAGGGGGAGAAAACTGCAAGAAATCTTTATTTCCATTATTAAGTGACTTTTCCAATGACTGTCGAAAAACCAAAGATGGCCTCCATGCAAATGGCCTACCTTGAAACTTCTAGAACCCAGGCAGTTAGTTTACCTGTGTGTCTTATACTTGTTTCTTAAGTGAATTCCTATTTTGTTGTTGCTATTAACATACACAGAAAACTTGAGTGCCACAACAAACCTGAGCCAGGGGCCATCAGGAGTTGGTGGGAGGAGGCCATGGGGCAGCTCCAAAGCTGCCTGTGCCTACACCGTCTGCATTGGATTTAGGTTAGGCCAAATGCCTTTGAGAAAGGCATAGTCTTCAGTGAACTGCATTTTGCTGTTTGAAAATTTTTGATAGTCATTCACTTTGTCTCAGGAAATTATAGTTGGCTATATTTTTGGAAAGTTGCTAGATTGTAATCTATGTTATATTTTCATTCTCATTTACTCTTTCCACTCCCCTTACCCCTCACCCCTCACTCCTCACTTCATCACTCTTTCTGTTGTCTGGTAAATGGTTTGCAACATGGGCAGCATGGTTTAGATTTCTTCCTCCCCTTTCAACCGTGTTGCTTGCCTAGGCTCTACTTGGAAGTCTTTCACTCAGTGATTTTTCCTCTCTCCTCTTTCTGGTGATGAATCTGCTATTCAAGTGGAAGTATCTTTATTCTTTGTCTCATTGCTGCTCTCGTGTGTTCTCCTTTGTTTCCTCCTGGGCATTTGTGTCTCTGCTACATTTTCTGTGTATTACCCTCCATTACAGAGAGCAAATCCCCTGTAAAGGGTGAGTGAGGGGCCTGGATGCAGTCCCATCCTGTGCTATAGGTTTTGGCATTGTTCTCCTGTGTTCCTGGCCCCATGGTAGTCAGTTTTTCTTGGTTTCCTAATTGCCCACACTTTTATTAACATACACTTGGGGTAGTATGCTATTGAATTAGCCATCTCTTCTGTGAGGAAATGATTTCAAGTTTCTTAATGCATGATATCTGAATCTTTTTTGGAGCCCTGTAGTATTGTTTGTAACAGTGTCTAGAACATTTCCTCTTTGTCAGGGACCAGCCCTCTGCCAGTGTGTGCTATCGTTGCTGGAATGGATACGAGGCACCCTTCCTTATCTGCTGGCTAATCTCTTGGTTTGGATGTTGCAGGGTTGAATGCAATGCAGTTACAGAATTTGGCTGCACTAGCTGCTGCAGCTAGCGCAGCTCAGAACACACCAAGTGGTACCAATGCTCTCACTACATCCAGCAGTCCCCTCAGCGTGCTCACCAGTTCAGGTAAGCATGTAATAGGGCCCAGTGTGTCATTATGTGCCTTGGACAGATCCTTTCTGTTTAAAGGCAGAGTCCAGAGAGAGAAAAGTTAACACCTGTTTCCAGAGAGGTCAGATTATGAGCAGCAAATTTTCAAATGTCATCTTCTGGACTTCAGAGAAATCTTCCTGATTTTTAATGTGCTGTAGCCATTATTTATCTCTGTGTCCTGCAAGGACAGTTATTAGAATTAGTAACTGAAAACCTCTTTGCAAATAGCATACTTGGATAGTGTCAGTCTTTCTTGTGTTTGGTTCTTGTTGACAAGAGAATGTAAGTGATGAGTTGAATTTTAACTCCTGGATTTCTAATAGCAGGGTCTTCACCTAGCTCCAGCAGCAGTAATTCTGTCAACCCCATAGCCTCACTTGGAGCCCTGCAGACATTAGCTGGAGCAACGGCTGGCCTCAATGTTGGCTCTTTGGCAGGTAAGGGGCAGCCCCCGGCTGTCATCAGACCATTCTTTGTGCAGGTAGCACATCTTAAACAACCCTGGTAGGGGCACCATTGGAATAATTGCAGTGGCCCAGTGAAGTTAAGAACAATCACGGGATTTTGAATCAGACCTGAGTTAAATCCCACCTCTGCCCCTTAGCTAGCTCTAACTTTGGACTACCTTTCTAAGGACATTTTCTCATCTTGGAAGTGGGAATAATAGAATACTTTGAAGGGTTATTAAAAATTAAATGAGGCCAGTGCAGTGGCTCACACCTATAATCCCAGCAGTTTGGGAGGCCAAAGCAGGAGGATCACTATAGGTCAGGAGTTCCAGACCAGCCTGAGCAACGTAGTGAGACCTCCATTTTTGCAAAAATTAGCTGAGTGTAGTGATGCATGCCCCATAGTCCCAGCTCCTTAGGAGGCTGAGGCTGGGAGGATTGCTTGAGCCTGGGAGCTTGAGGTTGCAGTGAGCTATGATTGTACCCCTGAACTCCAGCCTTGGTGACAGAGTGAGACTGTCTCCAGAAAAAAAAGAGAGAGCATAGATAAAGTGCTGCCGAATACCTTGCATAGTATAGTGGCTGGCACATAGAATGTACTCACTACCTGTTAGCTGCTATTTTAATGGTAGGGTTCACCCACATCTTGTTATAAATCACATGTGCCCCTTTGAGTTCATAATCCTGGGACTCTTCTTTTATGACATTCTAGCTCAGTATGAGAAAGTGGCATTACAGTCAGATAGAAAATGGAGCCTGTCACTCCACAGATTGGATGAAGGTAATGGGGAGCACCATACCCTGGTATGGCATTTCTTAATGTCCCCATTAGCAAGGCCTGCTGAATGTCCTGAAATCTAACCAGTCAGATAGGTTCTTCTCCTCAGGGAGAAACAAGGGAGATGAAGGGGAGAGCTCTGGAGTTTTCCCTCTTCTAGATGTCCCTAAGTAGGCTTGTCTTTAGCATCAGTTTAATCTTTCTTGTATATTAATCCTTCTCTTCCTCCAACCAAGGAATGGCAGCTTTAAATGGTGGCCTGGGTAGCAGTGGCCTTTCCAATGGCACCGGGAGCACCATGGAGGCCCTCACTCAGGCCTACTCGGGTATCCAGCAATACGCTGCTGCTGCACTCCCCACTCTGTACAACCAGAATCTTCTGACACAGCAGAGTATTGGTGCTGCTGGAAGCCAGAAGGAAGGTGAGTGCAAAGGGAGATCAGGGTCAGGCATGAGGGTATTCTTCCTTCTGTACCAGAACTGAAAGAGCAAAGGCTGAGAGAAGCAGCTAGGTCTAGCTAGGTCGTCAGACCAGTGTCTTTTGTTGTTACTGTTTTTTGACAGGGTCAAGTGTAGACTGAGAAACTCTGTGAAGTATGATCTGCTTTTGAAATGTTTTCTGGATGTGGCTCAGATCAGAACCTCTGCGTGCCCTCTTGGGACTGGGCTGCAGTTTTTAGATGAAGGAACAGACTGAAACGTTATCGTATCTGACACATTTGACAAGAATCTGTTTTTGTTAGAAAGTCTTTTCTATGAATTACAAATCTATCAGAGGATCTTCTGTCTGGATGTCTCCTGTCTCAGTGTCCCTTTTAGCTATATCATTTGGCATTTTCCTCACTTTCTGATCGATGTTTGTCCTGATGGCAAACTGAGGGCTGATGGGACAGAGTTATGGCCCATGAGTTGATGGAGTGGGAAGTATGTCGTTTGACACAAATGGTATTAAATTTAGGAGAAAAAAAATTAGGAGAGACTGTCTAGACAGAAAGAGGCCTGAAGGTGACTTATATGAATAGAAAGTCCTGCTGACACATTTATGCTCAGTTTTGACTGGGTTTTTATAACCGGGAGCTGGTATAAGCACTAATGTGGGAAAGAGATGAGTGTCCTCTTGTCACAGCAGAAAAAAGTCCTGGTTCATCTCCCCTCACCTGCTCTGAATCACTTATATCCCCTAGGGATGTGGTAGTGGGAGAACGTGGCATGAACCAATATTTTAGTGGAGACTGTGGAGACAGACAATAAATAAATGAAAGCATGAGGTGTTGCAGATGATCCTCTGGAGAATGACAAGCAGAAAAGAAAGGGCGTGCCAGAGGCACTGCATTTTATCCAGAATGCTCAGATAATATCTAAGTTGACATTTAAGCGGAGAACTGAAGGAAGTAAGGAAGCAAGCCATGCCTGAATCTAAAGAGTGACAGGGGCATAGGAACAGCAAATGCAGAAGCCCTAAGGCAGCAGTGTTCCCTGATGTGTGTGACAAAAACAGGGAGGCCAGGGTGGCTGGAGAATGGTTGGACTGCAATTGTAATAAAACTTATTGGTTAGAAAATCATTGAGTCTGATGAAGAATGTGTAATTCTGTTTTCAAGCTCAGTGTTAATTATGGGTGCATTTTTAAAACTGTAATTTCTTTTCACTGAGGTCCAATTTACATATGATGAAACTCACTGATTTTGGCAATATGAGTATTGACAAACAGACCAAGTCCTGCAACCATCACCACAGATTGAGAACATTTCCATCACCCCTAGAAATTCCTTGTGCCCCTTTGTAGTCATTCCCTGCTTCTACATCTTGCCTCTGGCAACTACCAATCTGTTTGCTGTCCCTGTGGTTTCTAGGCACTATTTGGAAACCTGTTTGTTCATAAGCCCTTTTTCTGCTGTGTTCCTCTGTGAGCCTGCAGTCTCTGTTCTGCTCCACACACAAGTTGGCCTGCTTTATTATCCCAGCACTCCCTCCTCCCGCAGGTAGAATTCTCACGTCCTCAATGAGATGGAGTTTGGCTGAATATGAGGGAGGGAATCTATTTTAATGTTTGCCCTTTGGTTCCTTGCTTTGTATTTAGAGAATCTGTTTAGTTCCCCAGATAAATCTCTCTTTTTGGGGATTGTGACAGTTTTAACATAGGTAGAAATGAAAGACCACTGGTGCAGGGTGGCAAGCATGTTTGACACTGATAGCTTTCCAATGACTGGGTATTTTGAAGGTCCAGAGGGAGCCAACCTGTTCATCTACCACCTGCCCCAGGAGTTTGGCGATCAGGACCTGCTGCAGATGTTTATGCCCTTTGGGAATGTCGTGTCTGCCAAGGTTTTCATAGACAAGCAGACAAACCTGAGCAAGTGTTTTGGTATGTTGGCTTCTCTCTGGTGTCAGGGTGGGATTAGTATTTTACCACTGAGAAAGGAGGAGCTGACTGCAGAAAGAACTGGATATGAGTTTGGGCTGTTTTAACTTGGCCATGGGCGGGTCATATGACCTCTTTGGGCTTCAGTTTTCTCATTGCTGTAGTGGAGGTAAGGATTCCTTACCCACTCTGTTGCTCCAGAAAGAAAAATAATACACGGAAAATGGTTTGCAAAACAACCTTAAAACAGTCCAGGTTCATGCCTGTAAATCCCAGTACTTTGAGAGGCCAAGGCAGGAGAATGGCTTGAGCATAGGAGTTCAAGACCAGCATGAGCAACAGAGTGAGACCTCATGGCTACAATAAATTAGTTAGGCATGGTAGTATGGACCTGTGGTCCCAGCTACTCAAGAGGCTGAGCTGAGAGGATCACCTGAGCCCAGGGGGCCAGGGTTGCAGTAAACCATGGTCACACCACTGTACTCCAACCTGGGTGACAGAGCAAGACCCTGTATCAAAAAAAGAAAAAACCCTTAACCATGTAGATGTTAAGTGGTACTATTAGGAACTTAATTTCTTTCATATGATATAATTTCCAGATTTCTTGTCCCTGCTGAATAAAATTAGGATTTCAGATTAAGCACGTAAGGTATCTTGCATAAGGAGGACTGAGAATCTCCTTGCCTCATGTCCCTCACCTAGGTTTCTGCTTGGACACACAGGTTTTGTAAGTTACGACAATCCTGTTTCGGCTCAAGCTGCCATCCAGTCCATGAACGGCTTTCAGATTGGCATGAAGCGGCTTAAAGTGCAGCTCAAACGTTCGAAGAATGACAGCAAGCCCTACTGAGCGTGCTCCCCTCTAAGACTGGAGTGAGAGGGTCTTCTGGTAAGTGGGGGAGGAGCACCCTTAATGATTCGAAGCCCTGAGGCTGTGTGCTGACAGCCCTGGACCCTGATCCCTGCCACTCTCGCAGGCACAGCTTGCCCTGAAGACTCGGCTACTGCCTTCTGTGGGAGTTTCGCTTCGTACAGAGGACAAGTTTGTGCTTTGGTTTCCAGTGTTTTACTTTGGAGTTTAGGTGCCATATCCTGAGTTTTTTTTTTTTTTTTTTTTTTTTGTTGTTTTTTCCTTTTATTTAAAGTTTGCTGTGTTTGTAACTAGTGTGTGTTGAGAAGGACCAACACCAAACTGCCCTGGGGAAGGGGGACAGGGAAACATTTAACACAGGCAGTGATTGGGATTTGCCCCAAACCACCCCGAGAGAGGACTGAGTGGAACAAAAAAGTGACCCCCAGAACCTCCCTTAGTGTGGGTGGGTAGGATGAGAACTGGCATCTTGGAGCTGTGGGGAGCAGAGCGGCTTTGGAGGACAGTGGGAGTGACTAGACACCTAATGCCTGGCAGCCAGAGGCTCAAACTCCTGCACAGCTGCCTTCTGGGAAATAGTTTTTGACACCTATTTTTCAGATTCTTGTCCAGAATTTCTGCTGCTCTTTTCAAAAAAGGGCATTAACAATTCTCTGGAAATAAAGCACCTGTTGGCCTGACATATGCAAAAAGCAGGGCAGCATCACCCATTACCAACTCCCCCAGCCAGCAGTTGATATTGGATTGGCCCTTCCTGGCTGGTGGCAGTTTGGGAGAAGCAGCCAAAGAGGTCATTTTAGTTTATTTCAACACCAAATTAGACCATGGCCCATTTCCAACAGGTCTCTTTAAAGGCCGCCTCTATGGAATACATTGCCTGGTTCCCTTCCTTGCAGTTCACCACAGCAAGGAACGTCACCTCCATCCCAAGCCACAATTTTCTTACGAGGGCAAATCCAAGAAGGGCTTGCAGTTCTTGCTGAAGTAGGTGGGTACCACTTCTGGGCAGAGTGATCAGTGCCATCTAGTTGGGGGGAGGAGGAGCTTGTTTCTTGTTGTACTCGAATCAGAAGGATCCCTGTAAGCCAGCATGCTGCATCTGCCAGTGGCCAGAAATCCTCCCTTGCCTCTGATTGAGGTGTCCCAGATGTAGTATTCCCACAGAGGTCTGGCAGGCCCCTCCTGTAACCACTCCAGTCACATTTTCTGCTCTTGAGGCAGAGGTGACATCAGGACGTTTACAGCCTCCACGTGAGTTGAGTGTTCATGTACCTCAGTATTACTGTGTTCATTTTTGTCCTCGTGCTACAGTGAGCTCCCTGCTGCCTCCCACAGGTCTCACTTCAGCTCTTGCCTGTGACCCACACGGCTTCGGGGCTCTGCCTTTGCTCCAAGAAGTGCTGTGGGGGTAGAGAGCCAGGAACGACTTGCCGTTGGGAATGTACACCTGGGCAGAGGTGGCCCTGTTAAGATATGACTATAGCCACTGCCAGGGATGGGATCCCTGGGTCTCTGGAATCTGAAACCTCACAAATACCAGTCTTAACCCCTAGCAGCAGAGATAAGAATAAAGGGGTTGGTTTGCTATTAAGTCAGATGGGGGCTCTCTCCTTGTCATGCTGTCCCTGTGGGTAACAGACAGGGATTGACCATCTTGCTGTTGTACAGGTAGCTGGTGGTGTTGGATTATCCCATTGAAGCTGGGACAGCTGTCCTTTCTCATAGTGATAACTTGGGTCTGTTGTCCTCTAAGAAACATGAAACATACACTTCTTAAGCTGAACCACGTAAACTTGAATTCTGCGCACTGGGAGAAATGTGTCCTGTGTTTCAAAGGATAAAACTGTTCTAAAGGCTTCCAGGGTCATGATGGGATTTTTTAAATAAATGCAAAAAATAAAAATAAAAAAGAAAAAAGAAAACAAAAAAAAAAAAAAAGAAAAAAATGCTAGGTTGGGGAGGCGCTGTTCTGAATCCCAACCGGCTGGAACCAAGAATGTCGTTTCTATTTTTATAGAAGTTTTATACAGCTCCGGGGTGGAGAATATTTATTACCTAAATTATATCTCTGGAAAAGGCCAGGATTTTGTAGAATCCAGAATGTGATTGTTGTACACACAGGGTGCTGTGTATGATTGAAACTACTGACTTTCTGTGGCCCGTTTGCAGCCCAGCTAACCTGCCCAAGGGGAAGGTGTTAATGCTGTGAATTGGCAGAGGAGAGAGCTGTGCTCCACAGGGTGCTGCCGGCGCTGTGCTCCCTAGCCTTCTGTTCTGTCTTCCTCCTCAGCCAGAACTCCACTCCCTTCCCACAGCCCCCTCTTCTTTCTGCCTTCCCCCACCTCACCATTATTTGTCCATGGATTTGTCCTGGGCTCTGGGACCTTATGAAACCCCTTTCCTAATGACATAAGAGGCCAAGATACAATCCACCCACCTTTGATACCAGACCCTGAGGCTTCATACCTGCTGTTGGGTTCTCTTTTCTAAAAGGAACGCTTGCCCCAGCAGGGGCCTGGGCTGCTCTAGCAGCCAGCTGGTGAAACCGTGCACTTCTCTGTTATCTCCTCCCCCTGCCCAGTGAGTTAGCACAGCAGTAGCACTGCCCTTGAGCACAGTTCTTTCCCCAGGCCAAAGATGGTTTTGTGAAGAAGCTGCTCCCCTACAAGTCTCACATGTGAAAGGGCTCAGCTCCGAGAGTGGAGACTCGCAGTCAAGTCTTAAGCAGTCCTTTTCTGTTGTGTGAAGGTTTCACTTACAATGTGTTTTCTGCTGTAGTTTTGTTTCTTTCTCGGGTTACATCATGAAATAGATTTGCCTTGAATGCAGCCAGACCACTGTCTCCTGGATTCCACTTGAGTGGCCAGGGCCTGGGTGGAAGCTAAGAGCTTGGATTTCTGGGAACAAAGGGCCATCCCCATAGGATTGAGCAGAAATTCTGGCCCTCTTCCCTGAAAACTTTTCCCCACCCCAGCCAGCATCTTCTGCTTCTCCTTGGGTTGTGACCAGGGAGTGGGGAGAGAGGCTGAGGCTCTGCTCTCCCGGAGACCTTCTTTTCTTAGGAGTTGGGCGCTTCAGAGAAAATCCAAGCCTTAGGTTCCCTTCTGTCTCTGGCAATTAGACGTGTTCTTGATGTCCTCCATGTCCTTTTTGACTTTTCCCTGTGTCCATTGTTAGCATGTGCAAAAGTTCCCTGTCATTACCCAACCCCTGCCCGCCCACCTCATTTCAGGGCTGTACACACAGTGAGTGTTCTGTTCTCTCTCTCTTTGTTTGGATGTATTGCTCTGTGTAACTCAGTGGGTCTCCCTCTTTCTGGTTTGTTTTTTTTTCTAGATTCCTGCCGTTTGTTCATCGTTGTGCCTAAAGCATGTCGATGTGGCGTCAAGTACATCGTCCAAATCCCTGTCTCTTCAGCTTCTCTGATGCTTGAACTCTCACCTTTGACCTTGTGTTGACCTTTGATGCTGACGTGTATTTTTATTATGTTTGTTTCTTTCTTCGTTTTTTTTCTTTCCTTTTTTTTTTTCCCTTTTGTGCTGCCAAATTGGTTTTGCTAGAACGACTGCTGAAGGGGAAATATTTAAACTTGCATTTGAATATAAAAAAATCTATTTTTCTAGAACTTCATAAGATAACCACTTGATTTTGTGATTCCAATTCTTTGTAATTGTCTTCAGAGCAGCCCTACTAGCACATACCGCGTGGTGTTTGTATTTCTGTGAACACACAGCCAGTCCGTTTCTAGGCTTTGTTTCTCTGTGTGCTTAGTTTTAAAGACAACTTTGAAGTAAACAATGAAATAAAAGATGTCACTAAAACCTTTGAGGCTCCTGAGCACATTTTGCTGATATAGTCTGTGGGGCTTGAGGAGACCGCATGTATTGTTCTTTCTTTTGTTTTTCTTGAGTTGTCAGCTGCAGAAAGCACCTGAACCCCCTTTCTTCCTTTTTGACTGCAGGCTGCAGTTTGGGCCCCAGCCAGCCCTTTTTCTTTTTCTTTTGTTGTTCTTCCCTGGAGCGACTCTGCGGGGAGCCCTGGATCCTGCTTGCCCCTTCCCCTCAGCCCCATGCTTGTTCCTACAGTCTCCACAGCAAAATGTGATGCTTTGATTTTTTGTTGTTTTTGTTTTTGTATTGTTTTTGTGTTTTTGTTTTGGATTTTTTCCTTTCCTACTAAGATTATGCCCAGAAAAAACAAGTTTTGCATGTTTCCTGCTGTTTCTTCACACCTTCGTATATATCACCTTCACCTCTCTGTTTTCTATAGTTTGTGCAAAAACTGACTGATTTAAAAGGGTTTCAAAGAAGCTGTTTTAAATTGTTGTAGGGTTGATTATTTTTTTTCAAGATTGTATCGTTTTATTTTGAAGTGGCAACTTTCTCCTCTATTGCCCTTAGAGTGTTTGCCTGTGCACTTAGACTGTCACTTCGTATGGCCTCCAGGTCTCAGCGGGGTGTCCAGGACGCTGGCTGCTCTGCTTAGAGAGGGTGGGAAGGGGGCCTGGAGAGACAAGAAGCAGAGGGTAGAGCCCAGAAGGTGGCAGCGGGTGGGCCAGAGGCTTATTTAGCGAATTAGGGGCAGTGAGCACCTGGAGGCAGGAGGGTGCTCCCAACCACCCGTAGGAGGCCATCTTCGCACCAAGCGACAATGCACCTGCTGGCGCTTTTCCTAGGTGACAAGCACAATACTACAGTCTTCACACTGTTTACAGCCCTGGGCACCGGCCACCCCGCACTGGCTCTTCACCACAGCTCTGCTCTTGCTTAGCTAGTGGGGTGGGGGGAAAGGGCAGGCATTTGTTTTTTAAATTGGGTCTGTGAAGAGCCAAACAGCTACTGTCCCTGGGTGCCAGGCAAGCCAGTTTTTTGGTTCCCTGAGGGAAACAGACCCTCTTCTCTTGTGGCACCATCCAGCCTCAGGG
Organism: Cheracebus regulus; assembly: GCA_963574635.1. NCBI lineage: Eukaryota > Metazoa > Chordata > Mammalia > Primates > Pitheciidae > Cheracebus > Cheracebus regulus. Next base: position 31,845 of record CAUYQU010014539.1, on the reverse strand, counting down.
TCTTGGAGACTTGAGTAAGAATGTGAGTGGAGGGGGAGAGGTGAGGAGAGGAGAGGTCACAGGGTGGATCTGTGGAGGGAAGAGGTTACAGGGGGAGGAGCTGATGATAGATCCCACCCAGACCTAAGCTGCTGGTGGGTGGGCGAGCTGCGAAGTAGAACTGTCAAGGGAAGGGTGGAGAGATGTAGCTAGGGGCTGGGTAGAAGCGCTGTTGAGCATCCTCCACTCCAAGGTTGATGAAGGAAGGGATCCCAGCAGGGTTTCTGCTCTGGGACTGGCAGGTTGCCTGGTATTATGCCCAAGGCCATTCTGCCTAGGGGAAAGGGCAGCCAGGCGGAGGCCCAGTGTCTGGTAGGCTGCTGAATTTCCTGGAAGGGGTGATTGGATGGAAAGAGGCCAGAAACCCCAGCCTGAGAGACTGCTGTGCGCCCCACAGTCTGACTGCACAGAGCCGCCTCTGTTGGCAGGAGGCGCTGAGGCTCCCCTTCCTGTGGATTGAGAAGCTCTGTTTGCCAATATATTTTGCTTTCAATTCCAAGAGGAGCTCTGGGAAAACCTGTGGATAAAACCAAATGCCAAATGTTGGAAGTTGTTTCCTTTTCCTTTTCTCTCTCTGATTGTTTCACTTGTTCTGTGGTGGTTTTAATGGATTTGAGACCCTGGAGTGGCAGCTGCCTTTCTGATTTCCAGCTGCTTTTTGTGAATAATTTAAAAAGAAAAAAAAAAAAAGAAACTTTACATTTTGGAGACAAACCTGTGTGAGTTTTTTATTGGTACAAACGTTGTATTTAACACTAGGGGTTTTGTACAGTTTTTTGCCTTTTCTACTAGAAAACAATGTAAAGTGATTTCACAATGTGAAGAGAAAAAAAATTGCCACTATGACCAAACGCACAGTCTGTTCTGCAGCAACAACGGGATTCAATCAACTCAGTCGTGATTCAGCCGTAGAAATGCTTTTCCTTTAACTTGTTTGAGCTTTTCCTTTCTTTCCTGTTTTGATTTGCGAAGAAAATGTCTTTTTTGTGTGAACTTGTGTTGTACTCTGTAGAAAATTATGGATTTTACTTTAATGGTTTAAAAAAAAAGGCAAGAAGAGCCCTTATCGCTTTTCTTACCTAATCACAGAGTTTGTGTAGTGAATTTAAAAAGAAAAAAAAAATTGTTACAAGTTTGGAGCAAGGGAGTATGTGTTCAAAGGAATCTCTTTCCTTTTTTTGTGTGTTTTTCCTTTTGTCCCAATGGGGAACCTAAATCTGTTTTAATTGCACAGACACACGGACAAAAAGTCATTTTGTATCTGCCAAGTGTGGTACCTTCCTTTGTTTATTTGCTATTAAACTGTTTGAGAAGAACTGATGTCTTCAGAGTTACTGATTGTTGGGGTGGGCAGTGGGCCCTTGGAGTGGGTAGGGGTGCCATGTTCCTGAAGAAGGAGTGTGGGTGCCTGTAAGGCTTCATTTTGATATACCTGAAGGTGTGCACCTGAACCCACCAAAAGCTCCTGAAGGAAAATATAATTTCTCCCCAGAAAACTGCTTTCCCTGTCTTTTTGTATTCTCCAGGATTCCTACCTATATGGAAACATTTTTTTTTTAATGGAAACATTTGAACTTTTCTGCCAACCTTAGTTTTTGAGCTTCTGTTCTCCTTGACTGCTCCCTGAAATCAGGCAGTAAAGAAGCCTCAGACTTATTAGCCAAGCTATTTGTCCTCAAACACAAGGGGCAGCTTGGGGTTTTGAGAAGATTTTGTCTGCCGAGTTCTACATTTGAGTGTTCCTTTGTTCACATCCCCATTTTTATTCATTAAAAATGTATCAAAATAAGAACTTAAATGCAAATAATTATCCTAGCTAATGTTGATTGTTTACCACATTCAGGTGCCACTACATGTTCCAGTCTTTATGTCATCCCTGGGAAGTACCTAGTGTTCCCATCCTCATTTTCAGATGAGCAAACAGGTTAAAAGAAATTGGGTTGCCTGCTAGAAAGCGGTGTGCACTGGGAATCAAACCAAGTTGCCCAACTCCTGAGCCGTTTCTCCTAACCACTGCTAAATAGAAAGAATTCAAAAGCCAATAAATGTACTGTAGTTAACCTGTGTCTCATCACAGATGATTGTTCTCTGTCCTCTAGGCCCCAGTGAGAGGCGCTTAGAGGACCCATGGCTTTTGTGGCTCCCCTGGGAGGTGACTCACTGCAGCTGCACCTTCCTTAAAGTAGCCATTTTGGTGTTTGGGAGGTTAACTGGTAACTGGTTTATCAGTGGGCTCCTGCAGGGCACTGCTGCTCGTGGGGAGGGGCGACTCCTAAAAGGCATTCCTTTCGATACTCTCACTTCACTAGACCTGGGACCAGCTCAACCATTGTTTACCTGGTATCATTTGTTTTTATTGTGGCAAAATCAAATTTGCCATTTTAAACACTTTTAAGTATAATTTCTAAAAATTTTGTTTTTTTTTTCTTTTTTAATTTTTTTTTTCATTTTTATTTTATTTTATTTTATTTTATTTTATTTTATTTTTTTAAAGCCAGTCAAATTTAGCAGTGGGGGGTTGTTTTTTCATTTTTAAAACTGGGTTTCATTCACCATGTTGGTCAGGCTGGTCTTGAACTCCCGACCTCAGGTGATCTGCCTGCCTTGGCCTCCAAAGTGCTTGGATTACAGGCGTGAGCCACCACACCTGGCCAAAAATTTCTTTTTACTTTGGAATATAGATTCAAGTTGCCCTGAATATATACTTCCTATGATTTTATAATTTATTGCCATTAAACACATTAACAATGCTTGTGGTAATCATCAACACCTAATTTTTTATTATTTTTGAGACAGGGTCTCACTCTGTCACCCTGGCTGGCATACAGTGGCACAATCATTGCTCACAACAGCCCCAGCCTCCCCAGACTCAGATGATCTTCCCACTTCAGCTTCCTGAATAGCTGGGACTTACAGGCATATGTCATCACACCTAGCTAATTTTTGTATTTTTTTGTAGAGACAGGTGTCGCTATGTTGCCCAGGCTGGTCTTGAATTCCTGGACTCAAGCAATCTGCCTTCCTTAGCCTCCCAAAGTGCTGGGATTACAGGCGTGAGCCACCATGCCCGGCTCCATTACCACCAAATTTTGTAAATCAACTTGAAATGTACTTTTTTCAGCTTCATAGGATCCGCTGATATTTGTGAAATAAGTTTGATGTAATTATTACATTTAAAACACACATTAGCAGGTCTCAGTGGCTCACACCTGTAATTTTAACACTTTGGGAGGCCGAGGCAGGAGGAGCAGTTGAGACCAGCCTGGGTAACAGAGTGAGATCCTGTCTTGACAAAAAATAAAATTAGCCAGGCATTGTGGCATGCATCTGTGGTCCCAGCCACTTGGGAGACAAAGGCGGGGAATATTGCTTGAGCCCAGGAGGTCCAGGCTGCAGTGAGCTGTGATCATGCCACTGTGCTCCAGCCTAGGTGACCAAGTGAGAGAGACCCTTTCTCCAAAAATACACAAACCCACACACAAATATATTTATAACCATTGGTATATAAAATGTCCATTGAGTGCCTTCTCAGTGAGTTTTGCATTTCACACTTGGGGAAATCGGTGTACTGGACAGCAAGGGAAGAGAAGCAGAGGCTTCCTCCTCAGACTCTCTTCCTGGGCCTTTTAAGTACAACCTGAGCATCTTTCAATTCAACATCATGCCTAAAGGCTGTTGCTTCTTCTTAAAATGAACCCAAAAAAGGGACTATGTCCAGTACTGTTGCAGCCTTTTTAGAAAGTTTACGCTTTGGCATATTTATAATAATAAAGCTGTATCTTCATTACGTGTTTTGTTGAGTTTGGTCTTGTTTTGCTTTGTTTTGACAGTCTTGCTCTATCGCCTAGGCTGGAGTGCAGTAGCATGCTCTGCTCACCGTAACCTCCACCTCCCAGGCTCGCTCAAGTAACTCCCTTGCCTCAGCCTCAGGTTGTGCACCACCACACCTGACTAATTTTTTGTATTCTTTTTTTTTTTTTTTTTTTTGAGATGGAGTCTCACTTTATCGCCAGGCTGGAGTGCAGTGGCGCTATCCCGGCTCACTGTGACTTCTGTTTTCTGATTTCACGCAATTCTCCTGCCTCAGCCTCCCGAGTAGCTGGGGCTACAGGCACGCACCACCACGCCCGGCTAATTTTTTGTATTCTTAATAGAGATGGGGTTTCACCATGTTAACCAGACTGGTTTCAAACTCCTGGCCTCAAGTTGATCACCCACCTTGGCCTCCCAAAGTGCTAGAATTACAAACGTGTGCCATCTTGCCTGGCCATTGTTTTGTTTTCTTTGAAAACCTCTTCATCCTTCTGTAGCTTGCTCCACATTCCTGTTGATCCGGTTGGCCGAGGCACTGCTGCACTGACTTTCTCGGTCAGCGCACAGCTTCCCTAGCACTCAGGTACTGTGCTTACCTGAGCAGCTCAGTCGCTGATGAGGAAAAGCCACCAGGCTGGCTATTAAACACCAGGTTGTTCCTTCACCTCGGGGAATGTTAAGCAAATGTCTGATAATATTTCCCTTCAGGAGATACCGGAGGTGGCCTTGACTTGCTCTTTCTGCCTTCCAGCATTTTCCTTCCCTCTCAGGAGTCCTTTCCAACCCCCACCATCTGGTGTTTAATTTCTTTCCCATTCATTGACTTTCTCTGTACTGGTGAAGGCTCCAGCTATAGGGAAGGCTCTTGTTTTTTGTTTGTTTGTTTGTTTGTTTAAATCAAAGCATGTTAGGCACGGTGGCTCACGCCTGTAATCCCAACACTTGGGAGGCCAAGGCAGGCGGATCACTTGAGGTCAGGAGTTCGAGACCAGCCTTGCTAATATGGTGAAACCCCGTCTCTGTCAAAAATACAAAAATTAGCCAGGCATGCAGGCGGGCACCTGTAATCCCAGCTACTTGGGAGGCTGAGGCAGGAGAATCTCTTGAACCTGGGAGGTAGAGGTTGCAGTGAGCCAAGATCATGCCGCTACACTCCAGTCAGGGAGACAGAGTGAGATTCCATCACAAAAATAAAACTGAAGGCAGTCTTGGGATGGGAAATTGAGCACTCTCAACCAGGAAGGACCTTCCCGCAGTCCCTGACACTTGCCATGGCCAGGTCTTGGGCTGCCCTACCCAAGGTTTTTTCATTAGTGAGGGTGGGTCCTAATCTGAAGCCTCTTGAGATTTGGGTTGTATTTAATTTTGTTTCACCATATTGACCAGGCTGGTCTTGAACTATTGACCTCAGGTGATCCATCCGCCTCAGCCTCCCAAAGCGCTGGCATTACAGGCGTGAGCCACCTCGGCCAGCAGATTTGGGTCGTATTTAAACAGCTTTATTGCACAGCGTGGTGGCTCACGCTTGTTATTCCAGCACCTTGAAAGACGGAGGGCAGCAGATCACTTGAGGCCAGGAGTTAAAGACCAGCCTGGCCAATATGGCAAAACCCCTTCTCTACTAAAAATACAAAAATTAACCAGGCATGGTGGTGCATGCCTGTAATCCCAGGTACTCAGGAGGCTGAGACACAAGAATTGCTTGAATCCAGGAGGTGGAGGTGGTTGCGAGCCAAGTTTGCACCACTGTACTCCAGCCTGGGGAACAAAGTGAGACCGAGACCCTGTCTCAATAATAAACAGGTTTATTGAGATATAATTCACACACAACACAACTAATCCACTTAAAGCACGCCATTCACTGGGTTTTAAAGTTGTGCAACCATCAACGCAACCTAATTTTAGAACATTTTCAGCACCCTGTACTCATTATACTCATTAGCAGTCACTCCCCATCCCCTCCCTCCCTCTCTTTCCCATCTTCTAGTAATCTTATGTCTGTACCTTTGCCGGTTCTGGACATTTCATTAAAATACAGTCATACGATATGTGGCCTTCACTTAGCCAGCATCCTAAGATATTTCCTCCTTTCTTCCTCCTACTTGAAAACTAGTGGCAGCATCTGCTGCCTTGTTCCACCTGTTCCTGCCATCCCTTGTGCTTCTGAGCGTGTCTACCTCCAATCCAGCCTTGCTTCTGCAGCCCCTGTCCCTTCAGCTCTCCCAGCTCCTCTTTCTGGTTCCCTATATTATCTGCCTCAGCCTGAATCTGGAAGGCTTCTAGACCCACATTGTCCGATGCAGTTACCCACTAAGCACTGTAGCTTTTTTCATTTAAATAATTAAAAATTGGCCCAGTGTGGTGGCTCACACTTGTAATCCCAGCACTTTGGGAGGCCGAGGTGGATTGATCATCTGAGGTTAGGAGTTCAAGACAAGCCTGGCAAACATGGCAAAACCCCGTGTCTACTGAAAATACAAACGTTAGCCCAGCATGGTGGTGGTATCTGTAATCCCAGCTACTCGGGAGGCTGAGGTGGGAGAATCACTTGAACTCGGGAGGCAGAGGTTACATACAGTGAGCCAAGATCACACCACTGCACTTCAGTCTGGGCAACAGATCGAGACCCTCAAAAAATAAAAATGTAGTGCCTCGGTTTCACTAGCCACATTTCAAGTATTCAAGTGACTGATGGCTGTCCTATTGGACAGTGCCGATATGGCACATTTTCATCATCACAGCAGTGGCAGAACTGTTCTAGACAGTTTTTTTTTGTTGTTTTTTTTTTTTGTTTTTTTTTGAGATGGGAGTCTCTGTTGCCCAGGCTGGAGTGCAGTGGCAGGATCTCAGCTCACTGCAGCCTTTGCCCTCTGGGTTCAAGCGAGTAACCACCCGAGTAGCTGGGATTACAGGCGCCCGTCACCAGGCCCAACTAATTTTTGTATTTTTAGTAGAGACAGGGTTTCACCATTTTAGCCAGGCTGACCTCAAACTCCTGACCTCAGGTGATCTGCCCACCTCAGCCTCCCAAAGTGTTGGGATTACAGGTGTAAGCCTGGCGCCTGGCCTACTCTGCTTTTAAGAAAACAAAACCTCCATTTATTAATCAGCCACACCTACTGCGCTCCTCCTCCCAGCAACTGGTAGCATAGGAAGATAGGCACAGAGAAGCTACCAGTTCCTCTCTTCACGTGGCTAAGAAGTAAAAAAATAGTTGCGTTTTCATGCAGGTCAGCCGGACCCCATAGTCCTGTAGAACATATTCCTTTGAGGGGTCATGAATGTGGACCCTGGGGTGCCCTGGTTTAAATTCCACCTCTGGAAAGAAGCTTCATGAAGGCAGGAGCCATACCTACCTCCTTTCTCACTGGAGGCCTCACCATTCCTTACAGGCTGGCAGGTAGGTATTCAGTAGACATTTCTGTGACCATGCAACACAAATGACGGCCAAGTCCCTCAGCCGCTTTACAGGAATTTTTGTCTTTTTTTTTCTTTTGATACAGAGTCCGGCTCTGTCACCAGGCGGGAGTGCGGTGTTGCGATCTCTGTTCACTACAACCTCCCCCGGGTTGGAGCAATTCTCCTGTCTCAGCCTCCCAAGTAGCTGGACTACAGGCGTGCGCCACCACACCTAGCTAATTTTTGTTTTTTTTTAGTAGAGACAGGGTTTCACCATGTTGACCAGGATGGTCTTGATCTCTTGACCTCATGAGCCACCCACCTCAGCCTCCCAAAGTGCTGGGATTACAGGCATGAGCCACCGCACTCAGCCTTTTACAGGAATTCTCATACGACTTCCCAGACAGCTCACTGGGAGCCCTGCCACTTGGAGTTGCTGTCCGCACCTGTTTCAATAGCAGGGCCCTGTGTTATTAGAGGTTCCCCCTTGGCAGTCAGGGAAGACCCCCGGGTAGGGAGCCTGCCTACCTGTGGCCCTTCAGGCCCGAGAGTGCCACCAATCTGCTCTTCCCTAGAATGGGATGTGCCTGGAGCCTGAAACTCATAGCAATGACTTGTTTTCAAAATCAGGTGAGGGTTTGAATTTTTTTTTTTTTTTTTGGAGAAGGAATTTTGCTCTGTCACCCAGGCTGGAGTGCAGTGGCATGATTTCAGCTCACTGCAACCTCCGCCTCCTGGGTTCAAGCTATTCTACCTCAGCCTCCCAAGTAGCCAAGACTACAGGCATGCGCTTAGTTCTTTTTTTAAAAAAAATGGAAAACATTTAGGTGGTTCTTTAAAAGGCTCAGGGGCCGGGCATGGTGGCTCATGCCTGTTATCCTAGCAGTCTGAGAGGCCGAGATGGGTCGATAACCTGAAGTCAGGAGTTCGAGACCAGACTGGCCAACATGGCGAAACCCCGTCTCTACTAAAAATACAAAAATTAGCCTGGCATGGTGGCGCATGCCTGTAGTCCCAGCTACTAGGAGGGGCTGAGGCAGGAGGATCCTTTGAACCTGGGAAGTGGAGGTTGCAGTGAGCTGAAATCATGCCACCGCACTCCAGCCTGATCAACAGAGTGAGACTTGGTCTCAAAAAATAAGTAAAGACTTGGAGTATGTTGGCGAAATCTTATTTTAAGGATTCCTTAATCTATAATACCAGCTCTACCATCAACAGCCCTGTGACCTTGGACAAATTACTTGATTCTCAGCCCAGATTGTTTATCTGTTAAATGGAAACAAGCACCTGCCCAGATGAGAGATTGTCTAAAAAACTAGCCAAAGAGGCCAGGTGTGGTGGCTCATGCCTGTAATCCCAGCACTTTGGGAGGCCAACGGGGGAGGATCGCTTGAGCTCAGGTGTTCAAAACTGGCCTGGGCAACATAGCGAGACTCTGTCTCTGCAAAAATAATAAATTCACAAATAGCCAAGCTACTGCCCCTGGTAAGCACTCATTAAAGTTGCTAGTAACAGTAAGCCAGGTGCAGTGGCTCACGCCTGTAATCCCAGCACTTTAAAGCCGAGGTGGGTGGATCACAAGGTCAGGAGTTTGAGACCAGCCTGGCCAAGATGGTGAAACCCCATCTCTACTAAAAACACAAAAATTAGCCAGGTGTGGTGGCAGGCGCCTGTAACCCCAGCTACTCGGGAGGCTGAGGCACTAAAATTGCTTAAACCCAGGAGGCGGAGGTTTCTGTGAGCCAAGATCGTGCCACGGCACTCTAGCCTGGGTGACAGAGCAAAACACTATCTCAAGAAACAAAACCAAACAAAGTCATAGTTAAAGTGAGCCAATGCCCCGTCTCACAGCCCATTGATAACAGGAGGGGTCATATGCTTCCAGGATTTTTCCATAGAAACACAAAAAATAAGTACATAATTTTTGTTAATAAAAATGAGATGTTGTGATCATGCTGTGTGGTAGCTCAGATTATGCCTATAATCCCAGCACTTTGGGAGGCCAAGGTAGGAGGATTACTTGAACCCAGGTGTTTGATACCAGCTTGGGCAACAGAGACCTGTGTCTACAAAAAATTTTTAAAAATCAGCCAGGTGGCTGGACGCAATGGCTCATGCCTGTAATCCCAGCACTTTGGGAGGTCAAGGCGGGCAGATCACCTGAGGTCAGGGGTTTAAGACCAGCCTGACCAACATGGAGAAACCCCGTCTACAAAAAAAAAAAATTAGCTAGGTGTGGTGGTACACACCTGTAGTCCCAGCTACTTGGATGGCTGAGGGAGGAGGATTGCTCGAGCCGGAGAGGTTGAGGCTGCAGTGAGCTATGATCACACCTCTACACTCCAGCCTGGGTAACAGCGAGACGCTGTTTCAAAAAAAAAAAAGATGATCACACCATAATATATAGAAGGTTCAGCAGCCTTTTTTTTTTTGCCAGGGGGCCGGGGCGGTGGGGATGGAGTCTCTCTCTTGTTGCCTAGACTGGAGTGCAGTGGCACAATCTCGGCTCACTGCAACCTCCGCCTCCTGGGTTCAAGCAATCTCCTGCCTCAGCCTCCCAAGTAGCTGGGATTACAGCCATGCACCACCATGCCCAGCTCATTTTTTATGTTTATTAGAGACTGGGTTTCACCATGTTGGTCGGACTGGTCTTGAACTCCTGACCTCAGGTGATCCACCTGCCTCGGTCTCCAAAAGTGCTGTGATTACAGGCGTGAGCCACCGTACCCGGCCTGCAGCTTGCTTTTTAAAGTTACTATGCCCTGGGCTCCATTCCATCTGGTTATACAGGTATCTACTGCTTCCTTGTTTAGAGTCTACAGAACACTTCATGGTTTATCAACCACCCTTCTATCAGACACAGATTCTTTCTAGTTTTGCAATATCATAAATAATAAGCCAATAGAGCTTATTATTTGTTCATGGTTTCTTTTCAAAGTGAGGTCATTTGATTTTCACGGAAAACTTGCTATCTTTTTAATTGAGGAAACTAACTTGGTAAGAGGGGGCGACTTCCCAAGAATTCCAATGGTCATGGTAGACAGTCTGGGACTGTCCCCTCCAGTTACATCCGTCATGCATCTGGAGTAGGGGTTGCAACTCTGATGTACTCATGTGAAAGGAGGCCAGCATAAGACAAGTGACAGGCCTGGCACGGTGGCTCACGCCTGTAATCCCAGCACTTTGGGAGGCCGAGGCGGGTGGATGACCTGAGGTCGGGAGTTCGAGACCAGCCTGACCAACATGGAGAAACCCCATCTCTACTAAAAATACAAAAATTAGCTGGGTGTGGTGGCATGTGCCTGTAATTCTAGCTACTCAGGAGGCCGAAGCAAGAGAATCGCTTGAACCTGGGAGGCGGAGGTTCTGATGAGCCAAGATCAAACCAAGATCACAGCTTGGGCAACAAGAGCAAACCCCATCTCAAAAAAAACAAGACAAGTGGCATTTGGCTTCAATGTCAAGGCAAGAACAGGGAGTCGGGGGGTGTGCACGGTCCCAGTGAATGAATCGGGAAAACATTCATGGTCTCTTGGGGCCAGATCCCGACCACTTGACTGGTCAAGTGAATCAAGGTCTGAGCATGTGTGTGTCCACTTTTTTTTTTTCTTTTGAGGCGGAGTTTCACTCTTGTTGCCCAGGCTGGACTGCAATGGCACAATCTTGGCTCACTGCAACCTCCCTTCTGGGTTCAAATAATTCTCCTGCCTCAGCCTCCCGAGTAGCTGGGATTACAGGCATGTGCACCACGCCTGGCCAATTTTGTATTTTTAGTAAAGATAGGATTTCTACATGTTGGTCAGGCTGGTCTCGAACTCCCGACCTCAAGTGATCCACCTGCCTCGGCCTCCCAAAGTGCTGGGATTACAGGCATGAGCCACCGTGCCCAGCCTTCCACTTCTTTTTTTTTGAGACAGAGTTTCACTCTCATCACCCAGGCTGGAGTACAATGGCATGATCTCGGCTCACTGCAACCTCTACCTCCCAGGTTCAAGCGATTCTCGTGTCTCTGCCTCCCTAGTAGCTGAGACTACGGGCGCCTGTCACCAGGCCTGGCTGATTTTTTGTATTTTCCATGGAGATGAGGTTTCATCATGTTGGCCAGGCTGATCTCCAGCTCTTGAGTGCAGGTGATCCACCTGTCTTAGCCTCCCAGAATGCTGGGATTATAGGCCACTGCACCCAGCTGAGCTTCCACGCTTGAGGAGAAGCAGGAAATGCAGATTTTTGTGTAAAATATCCTAGATAACAAATGTTGCCAACCAACTCAGAAATATTCAGTCTTCACATGTCAGATTGTGACTCTTGCTTCAGGCCCAAATTTTATTTCTACTTTTGATTATAAAACAGGGATCTAAAATGTGAGGTGTGCAGCTGGTACCTGGCACAGCAGGCACCTTGGTGAGACCCCTGAATTTCCTGACTCCCACCACCTTATGAGGTTGAATGGCCCTGAAAAGACCATTTCATTTTGTGGCTCTTCCCCACACCTTCCAGGGGCTTTTTGTCCACTAGCCATTGTTGAGCAAGTCTTGACTCTTTACCCTCTCCTTAATACATTTCTTCTGCCCACCCAGGCTACAGCTTTGGATACTTCCCAGTGTCTTTGCTATGTGTTGGGTAAAGATCACAATGGATTCCTGAAAACTATTGTTCTGTTCTCCACTTCCTCCATTTCCCTTGTCCTCTCCTTTCTGGGACTGTATAGTGGTTAAGAATGGGACTCCAGGCCAGGCGTGGTAGCTCACGCCTGTAATCCCAGCACTGAGGTCATGAGTTCAAGACCAGCCTGGCCAACATGGTGAAACCCCATATTTACTAAAAATATAAAAAAATAAATAAATAAATAGCTGGATGTGGTGGCATGCACCTGTAATCCCAGCTACTCAGGAGGCTGAGGCACAAAAATCACTTGAACCCAGGAGGCAGAGGTTGCAGTGAGCCGAGATTGTGGCACTGCACTCCAGCCTGGCGACAGAGTGAGACAAAAAAAACCTGAGACTCCGACAAGTCTTCTGTTCCCAGCTGTCTGGGACCAGCAGATGGCAGTGTAGTCTTGGGCAGGTCACCTTACCTCTCCATGCCTCCATTTCCTTGTCTGTAAACCGGAAGAAATGCTTAACTGAGAAAATGTTAGGATTCTTCTGTTGGTTTCCTCTTACCTTGCCAGGTGCCGTGCAGTTAATTACTAGTACTACAAAGACAAACCACAGCCCTTGCTGCAGTGGAGCATGACCTTAACCTAACCACAGTAGCTGATTTCTGGAAAATGTACTCAGAAATGAAATTTCTGAGGCTGGGCATGGTAGTTCACACCTGTAATCCCAGCATTTGGGAGACTGAGGCGGGCAGATCACTTAAGGCCAGGAGTTCGAGACCAGCTTGGCCAACATGGTGAAACCCCGTCTCTATTAAAAATGCAAAAATTAGTTGGGTGTGGAAGTGCTCGCCTGTAATTCCAGCTACTCGGGAGGCTGAGGCAGGAGAATTGCTTGAACCCGGGAGGTGGAGGTTGCAGTGAGCTGAGATTGCAACACTGCACTTCAGCCTGGGCAACAAGAGAGAAAAACTCCATCTTACAAAAGAAAAAAAAAAAGAAAAATGAAATTTTCGAAGGAAACATAAGGTACTCTGCTACCTAGAACAAGCAAGTATGGCATATTCCCGTCACTAAAGTCAGATGAACAAAGACTGTCTCGGGGAAAGGACACCTTGATCCCGTCAAGTTTTCAAGTTTTGAGGTCATTTGGGTTCCCCAGGAAAGAGGAAGACTGCTCCCCGACTCCATTGGGGTGTAGACGCTGGCTCTCCTTCCTCCATTCCTTCTGCCAGAGACTTGATGTGAACAGTGTCTGGGCCCTGGAGTGGGAGAACCTGCTGGCCCTTCACACCTTCCCTGTGGGTCCAGCTTCCCTCACATTGCATCTCAGCATCAACCCAGGTCTCCCTGAGAGGAGAGAAGACCCCAGCCAGCTCTCCCTCCCTTTCCCAGGCCTAGGAGCACTCCTGTTGGGAGTCCAAGTGGCCTTGCCTAGCCACCTGTCCCAGGGCCCGCTCCCACACCCCATCTGCCTCTGCCGAACCTGGGGCCTAGAGCCCTCAGCAGGGTATTTGCCTTCTGCCCCGCTGGGCTCTCAGGAAGCAGGTCATGTCTGCCTGTGCTGTTTCCCCAGGAGGGTGCAGGCTGGGGCAGATCCCCTGAACCTGCAGCGGTTGCCCTGAATTGCCCAGTGAAGCTGTCTTTCCTCGCCTTCTTCCCCATTCACCAATATTTGACATACTTATTGAGGGGCAACAGTGTGCTGGGCCTTGCTCTGGGAATATAGTCAGTGGTGAAGGAGACAAAGTCCTGCCCTGCATTAGGACCCGGCCATACGATCTCATTTGAGTGAGGAGTAAAGATGTTCAGCAAACAACCTCACAAATATAAAATTCTAGAGAGTCGGGGCGCAATGGCTCACGCCTGTAATCCCAGTACTTTGAGAGGCCGAGGCCAGTGGATCACTTGAGCGCAGGAGTTCGAGAGCAGCCTGGTCAGTATGGCGAAACCCCGTCTCTACCAAAAATATAAAAATCAGCTGGGCGTGGTGGCATGCACCTGTAATCCCAGCTACTTGCGGGGGCTGAGGCGGGAGGGTGGCTTGAGCCCAGGAGGTCGAGGCCTCAGTGAGCCTAGACTGTGCCACTGCACTCAAGCCTGGGTGACAAAGTGAGACCCTGTCTCAAAGTAAAACTTACAGAGATAAGTCTTGCATCAGAAAGCTATGTAATTCAGTGAGAGGATATTGATTCATCCTGATTTACGAGGCAGAGTGTGGGTGTGGGGAGCAGAGAAGGAATTAGGAGGTGCAAAGGCCCTGGGGCAAACAGGTAGGCAGGTCTTCAAAAAGTTGAACCTAACAGTTACCAGAATGTAGCAGTTACCATATTACCCAGCACTTCCACTCCAAGTATATACCTAAGAGAAATGAAAACATATCCCCATAAAACCTTGTACGTGGCCGGGCGCCGTGGCTCACACCTGTAATCCCAGCACTTTGGGAGGCTGAGGTGGGTGGATCACGAGATCAGGAGATTGAGACCACCCTGGCCAACATGGTGAAACCCCATCTCTACTGAAAAGACAAAAATTAACAGGGCATGGTGACGCACGCCTGTAGTCCCAGCTACATGGGAGGCTGAGGCAGAAGAATCACTTGAACTCACGAGGCGGAGATTGCAGTGAAGCGAGATCATGCCACTGCGCTCCAGCCTGGTGACAAAGTGAGACCCCATCTCAAAAAACAAAATAAACAAAGCCTTGTATATGAGGCTGGGCGAGGTGGCTCATGCCTGTAAACCCAGCACTTTGGGAGGCCGAGGCAGGTGGATCACCTGAGGTCAGGAGTTAGAGACCAGCCGGGCCAACCTGGTGAAACCCCATCCCTACTAAAAATACAAAAATTAGCCAGGCATAGTGAGGGGCACCTATAATCCCAGCTATTCGGTAGGCTGAAATCCCAGCTACTCGGGAGGCTGAGGCAAGAAAATCGCTTGAACCCGGGAGGCAGAAGTTGCAGTGAACCGAGATCACACCACTGCACTCAAGTCTGGGCAACAGAGTGAGAGTCCATCTCAAAAAAAAAAAAATCTTTGTATGTGAATTTTTTATTTTTTTGTGACAAGGTCTCACACTGTCACCCAGGCTGGAGTGTAGTGCCGTGATGGTGGCTCACTGCAGTTCGGCCTCCTAGGCTCAAGTGATTCTCCTGCCTCAACCTCCTGAGTAGCCGCGACCACAGCTGCGTACCACCACACTCAGCTAATTTTTTTTGTATTTTTTGTAGAGACAGGGTCTCACTAGTCTCACTGTGTTTCCCAGGCTTGTCTGCAACTCCTGGGCTCAAGCGATCTGCCTGCTTCAGCCTCCCAGTGTGTGGGATTACAGGCATGAGTCACTGTGCCCGGCCCAATTTGTACATGAATTTTTATAGCATCATTAATTCATAATAGCCAAAAATGAAACAACCGAAATGCCTATCAACTGATGAATCAACAAAATATATCTAGACAACAGGTATTAACCGACCGCAAAAAGTAATGTAAAGTTCTTTTTTTTTTTTGAGATGGAGTTTCTTCTCATTGCCCAGGCTGGAGTGCAGTGGCGAGATCTCGGCTCACCGCAACCTCCGCCTCCCGGGTTCAAGCGATTCCTCTACTTCAGCCTCCTGAGTATCTGGGATTATAGGCATGCACCACCATGCCTAGCTCATTTTTTGTGTTTTTAATAGAGACAGGGTTTCTCCATGTTGGTCAGGCTGGTCTTGAATTCCCAACCTTAGTTGATCCACTTGCCTTGACCTCCCAAAGTGCTGGGATTACAGGTATGAGCCACCGTGCCCAGCCTGAAGTTTTGATACAGTTGAAAACATAGATTAATCTTGAAAACATTATGCTAAGTTAAGCCAGTCACAGATGACCACATATTGTATGATTCCACTCCCGTGAAGGGTCCACAACAGGTCCATAGACACTGGGTGGCTTAAACATCAGAAACTTATTTTCTTTTCTTTTTTTTTTTTTTTTAAAAGATGGGGTTTCACTATGATGGCCAGGCTGGTCTTGAACTCCTGACCTCAGGTGATCCACCCACCTCGGCCTCCCAAAGTGCTAGGATTACAGGCGTGAGCAGAAACTTATTTTCTCACAGTTCTGGAGGCTAAGCCCAAAATCAAGGAATTGGCAGAGTTGGTTTCATTCTGAGGCCTTGCTCCTGGGCTTGTAGATAGCCGTATTCTCCCTGTGTCTTCAAGTGCTCTGCTTCTATGTGACCGCGTCCTTTTTAAAAATTTATTGTGGCTGGGCGTGGTGGCTCACACCTGTAATCTAAACATTTTTGGAGGCTGAGGCGGGCAGATCACGAGGTCAAGAGATTGAGACCATCCTGGCCAACATGGTAAACCCCATCTCTACTAAAAATACAAAAACTAGCTGGGCATGGTGGCACATGCCTGTAGTCCCAGCTACTCAGGAGGCTGAGGCAGGAGAATCACTTGAACCCAGGAGGTGGAGGTAGCAGTGAGCTGAGATCGCGCCACTGTACTCTAGCCTGGACGACAGAGCAGACTCTGCTTAAAAAAAAAAATTTATCATGGCCAGACATGGTGGCTCACACCTGTAATCCAAGCACTTTGGGAGGCCAAGGCAGGTGGATCACCTGAGGTCAAGAGTTCGAGACCAGCCTGACGAACATGGTGAAACCCTGTCTCTACTAAATACAAAAAATTAGCCAGGCGTGGTGGATGCCTGTGATCCCAGCTACTTGAGAGACTGAGGCAGGAAAATCGCTTGAACCCGGGAGGTGGAGGTCGCAGTGAGCTGAGATTGTGCTGTTGCACTCCAGCCTGGGCAACAAGAGCAAAACTCCGTCTCAAAAATAAAATAACATTTTTTAAAAAATAAAAATGTATTATTTATTTGTTTTTGTTTTTGAGACATCGAGTCTTTTTTCTGTAGCTCAGGCTAGAGTGCAGTGGTACAATCACAACTCACGTTACAACCTGCACCTCCAGGAGTTCAAGACCAGCCTGGGCAACATGGTGAAATCCATCTCTACAAAAATTAGCCAGATGCGGTGATGCACACCTGTGGTCTCAGCTACCCAGGAGACTGAGGTGGGAAGATCGCTTAAGCCTAGGAGGAAGAGGTTGCAGTTCTCTTAGACTGCACCACTGCACTCACCACAGTAGCCACTAGCCTGAGTGACAGCCTGGGTGACAGATTGAGACCCTGTCTCAAAAAAAAGTGGGGCGACACCAGTCTTACTGGAGTACTGAATCACTTCATTTTACCTCAATTACCCCTTTAAAGACCCTTCTCCAAATACAATCACATTGTGAGATACTGAGAGTTAGGACTTAAACATACGCGTTTGTTTGGGGGAACGTGATTCAGCCATACCAACATGGGGAATGGAGTGGTGTAACTGCCGATGGGTATGTGTATTCTTTTTGGGTGATTCAAATGTTCTGGAATTAATGCGCATCTTTGTGAATATACTAAAAAACCACTGAATTGCCCAGCCAGAAAGGATGAACTTTGCCCTGAGGCAGGAAGAAGGCTGGAATGCAGAGAGAGAAGCTGGGATGAGCTGGCCTGCTTGGCGGGGGTGGGGGTGGAGGCCCTTCTCCACACTACCTGGTGTTAAAGCTCATTATGGGGACCCTTTCAAACTGGGGTTGGGATTGGAATTGAGACCCGTAACTGAAACTTCAAGGGCTGGGCTCTGGCCCTGCAGGCGTCCCACATGGTGCAAGATAGCCTGGGGCAGCACTTACCGGCTGTCCTAAGTCCTTGTCAACGTATTAGTCATTGAGTTCTCATCACAGTCCAGTGATGAGATCCAGCCGGGCTGGGCGCTCACCCGGCTTCCCTGGACCTGCAGGTCCACCCTGCTTCTCCCGAGCACCTGTGGCCCCAGGCCTGTCCATTGCTGGAGCTGGCCCCTTGGCAAGGCTGCTGGGAGGGCCGGTGCTGCCAGGGTGGTCAGGGCCAGCGTCGGAGGTTTGGAAGGGACGCCCAACGGGGTGCCCGGGTGGCAAGATGCCTCTATGCTCAGGGAAGCCACCTCCCAGCTCACGGGTGGGTGCGGCAGAGGCCTGCGTGACCTTGCTGCAGACATTCCTCAGAAGCCACGTGGCCCCAACTGGCAGGGACAGCTGCGAACAGGGGCTGAACCAGCTTTGTTCCCAGGGTGGCGCTTGCTCTCCATCCAGGCCCCGCTCGGGCTCCCACCCAATAATACTGCTTTTGTTCCCGCGTTCCGGGGGCAGCTGGCACTCTGAGTCCTGCGCCATGAGTGCCTAGAGGCACAGAGCCACCGGGGGTCATCCCACGTGGGGCACAGGGCTTGGGGAGGATGGGGCAGGACCAGACCAAGCAGCAGATTGAGAAGGGGCTCCAGCTGTACCAGTCCAACCAGACGGAGAAGGCGCTGGAGGTGTGGATGAAGGTACTGGAGAAGAGCTCGGACCTCGTGGGGCGCTTCCGCGTGCTGGGCTGCCTGGTCACGGCCCACTCGGAGATGGGCCGCTACAAGGAAATGCTGAAGGTGGGTGTACCCGGTCCAGAGGTGTGCGAGGCTCAGGCGGGACTCCATTCCTCCCGGGCTCCCCAGTCCCCTCTCGGCCTCCTCAGGCTCCTGTGTGTCCCACTTGCTGGCCGCTGGGGCCCAAGGCTATGAATCTACCTACATCTAAAGCCCTGGGTCTTAGATACTAAGTCCCGGCATCAGATTCAGGCCTGTGGCCTTGAACTGCAGCCCAAGACTCTGAGACTGAGGTTTTCTGGCCTCAGGATCCAGGGTTCATGGGTCTCAAGCCCAGTGTAGATTTCAGCCTTCCTGTCTGGTGTTCTGTATCTGAGCCTGGTGGGGGTGTGGACTCCACAGTTGAGGCTGGGGGTAGGTGGGTGGTGGAGACTCCAGATCTGAGGCTTGGGGTAGAAGGTGAAGGCTACGAGCCTGAGCTTGGGAGGTGAGGCCGGGATGTAGGGAGGATAGCTGAGGCTGGCGGGTGGAAGCTCTGGGTCTGAAGCTTTGGGCGCTGCTGCTTTGGGTGTGAGGCTGGAAGGCGGGTGCGGAGCCTCCAGATCTGAGCCTGCAGCGCAGGTTGCGGTCCAAGGCTCAGAGTCCAGGCTGAGCGCCACCTGCCCACCGCGTGGTGCGCAGTTCGCTGTGGTCCAGATCGACACCGCCCGGGAGCTGGAGGATGCCGACTTCCTCCTGGAGAGCTACCTGAACCTGGCGCGCAGCAACGAGAAGCTGTGCGAGTTCCACAAGACTATCTCCTACTGCAAGACCTGCCTCGGGCTGCCTGGCACCAGGGCAGGCGCCCAGCTCGGAGGCCAGGTCAGCCTGAGCATGGGCAATGCCTTCCTGGGCCTCAGCGTCTTCCAGAAGGCCCTGGAGAGCTTCGAGAAAGCCCTGCGCTACGCCCACAATAACGATGACGCCATGCTGGAGTGCCGTGTGTGCTGCAGCCTGGGAAGCTTCTACGCCCAGGTCAAGGTGGGCCTGTGCCCCGGGGGGGTGGCAGTGGAGGGCTTTGGAGGTCCCCTCTCATGAGGCACACACCCTGTGGCACTACTGCATTCAGCCTGCCTTTTAGGGAGGGATGAGGCCAGTGAGAATCAGAGAGGGGCAAGGCTTATCCAGGAAGGTAACAACCTGGCCAGGAAACCAGCAAGGGCAGAGTCAGGATTCAAACCTTAATCTGTCTGACTTCCTGGAGGAATCATGGGAGGCTCCTGTGTGAGGACAGGCCAGTGGCCTCCCCTGCATGCTGTGTGGTCTTGGGCAAGCCACCTCTCCTCTCTGAACCTTGCGAGAGATATCTGTAAAATGAAGGAGAATAGGACTCACCTTATAGTGGGTTGTATGGATTCAGTTATCAAATATTCACTGAGCATCTACTATATCCCAAGACTGTTGGCCTAGGGTGTAGCAGTGAGAAAAACGGCAAAGTCCCCGTCCTCATGAGGGTTGGATTCTAGTTGGGGAAGAAAGATGATTGATACAGTCAGGAAGTCAAGTGGCTAGGAGAGAGCAAAGCAGGGCAAGGGGCTGGCAGCACCGGGCGCTGGGGCGTCATAATTTCAACATGGTGGTCGGAGGGCCTCATGGAGGTGATGTTTGATGGCTTAAAGATGAGAAGGTTCACCATGCAGAAATCTGGTAGGAGAACATTCTAGGCAAAAATGAGAGAACCCCTAAAGCCAAGCTGGACCCTGGGGGAGCACACCTGGAATGTTCCAGGAAGAACAGAGGCCAGCATGGCCGCCAGGTGCGTCTCAGCTGTGTACATAGGTAGAGAGGTGAGAGGAGGAGGGCCAACTATGAAGGAACTGAGAGGGTCAGTGCCTGCACTGACCCAGGGTGTTTTTATGGTTCTGACCCTGGGTATTTTTATGGGGGGGCAGGGGCGGAGTTTTGCTCTTGTCACCCAGGCTGGAGTGCAATGGTGCATCTCAGCTCACTGCAACCTCCGCCTCCTGGGTTCGAACGATTCTCCTGCCTCAGCCTCCTGAGTAGCTGGGATTACAGGTGCCTGCCACCACGCCCAGCTAATTTTCATATTTTTAGTAGAAACAGGGTTTCACCATGGTGCCCAGGCTGGTTTTGAACTCCTGACGTCAGCTGATCCACCTGCCTTGGCCTCCCAAAGTGCTGAGATTACAGTCATGAGCCACTGCGCCTGGCCTTACTTTTTTTTTTTTTTTGAGACAGGGTTTTGCTCTGTTACCCAGTCTGGAGTGCAGCGGCTCAATCACAGGTCACTGTAACCTAGAACTCTTGTGTTCAATCGATTCCCCCTCCTCAGCCTCCTGAGTAGCTGGGACTGCACCACATTCTTCCACATCTGGCTAATTTTTAAATTTTTTGTAGAGACAGTGGTCTTGCAATGTTGCCCAGGCTGATATCGAACTCCTGGCCTCAAGCAATCCTCCCAACTCAGCTTCCCCAAGTGCTGGGATTACAGGCATGAGCCACGGCACCTCACCTCCATTTTCTATTTTTAGGTATTTTTTAAAATTAAATTTAATTTTTTTAATCTGTAAAACATTTATATGGCTTCAAATTTTAAAGTAGGTAATAAGGCATATAAGGGAAAGGTGTTTATTGAGGTTATTGACAGTTCTCTTTTGGTCATACAGTTTCTCTGCTTGTTAAATATTAAGTGAAAGATCAAACAGATTTACCTTGAAAAAGAACAGTGAAATGGAGCTTTAGCTGAAGGGCAATTAGGTCAAGAGAAGGTGGTTTCATTTTCTTTTTTCCTTTCCTTCTTGTGTGTGTGTGTGGGGGGGGGGGGGGGGGACAGGGTCTGCGTCTGTCACCCAGGCTGGAGTGCAGTGGTGCAAGCTCAGCTCCCTGTCCTTGACTGCTGTGCTAAAGTGATCCTCCCACCTCAGCCTCTCGAGTAGCTGGGACTACAGGCACGCACCACCATGCACAGCTAATTTTATCTCTGTAGAGACAGGGTCTCGCCATGTTGCCAGGCTGATTTCCAGCCCCTGGGCTCAAGTGATCATCCTGTCTCGGCCTCCCAAAGTGCTGGGATTCCAGGCATGAACCACCGTGCCCGGCCCAGTTTTTCTTTTTTAAATGAGATGAGAAATGCCAGACGTGTTTGCACGTGGATGGGAACGATTCAGTAGAAAGAGAGAACTTGATGATGCAGAGACTGCTTGTGGGGGGCTGGCATTTGATGGGAACAGGAGCCGTCCTCTGCAGTGACAGGAAAAGAGAGCGTGGGAGCAGAGGTGCAGAGGTGGGAGATCTGGTGGAGACAGGAGGGGAAGGAGCTTCTCCCTGATTTTCTTCCTTTCCCTCGTGGAGTGATGAGGTGAGGGCAGCAGCTGACCGTGGCCAGGTAGAAAAGGCATTTGGAAGCTTGAGGAGAAAGGATGAGCAGAGTTGCGTCGCCTCATTGAGTCTGTCTGATGTTCTCTTGAGCCTGTTTGCTGCCAATCTGCCACTGAGCTTCAGTGGACACCTGCTTCCGGGTGCCAGCAGCAAGCTGTAGTGGAGGGATCTGGTGTCTCCCCGTCCCTGTGTGTCTCTGAAGCTGAGGAGCCCATTTGGCATTGGGAGAAAAGAGAAGCCAACTCTATTTTCTTGCCTTTTCATCATTCACTCAACAAACATTTCCTGTGCATCTACCAAGTGCCCAGAACTGTGCTAGGCTCTTGGGATGCGTCACAAACCAGATGGAAATCCGTACATCCACGGAGCGCACACCTTTGCACCAGCTGTTCCTTCTACCTGGGTTCCCTCTTTTTTTTTTTTTTTTTTTTTTTTGAGACAGAGTATTGCCTGTCCCCCAGGCTGTTGTGCAATGGAGCAATCTCAGCTTACTGCAATCTCCGCCTCCAGGGTTCAAGCTATTCTCCTGCCTCAGCCTCCTGAGTAGCTGGGACTGCAGGTGTCTGCCACCATGTCCAGCTAATTTTTTGTATCTTTAGTAGAGACGGGATTTCACCATGTTGGCCAGGCTGGTCTCGAACTCCTGACCTTGTGATCCGCCCACCTGGGCCTCCCAAAGTGCTGGAATTACACGCGTGAGCCACCGCGCCCAGCCAGCCTGGGTCACTCTTGTTCTCGATGCCACAATGAATGAACAGATAATAGGGCCCCCCCCCACCCCAACCTGCTGTTAGAGAAGCCTGGCCCAGGAGCCCTTGACTTGGGGCAGCCTCCGCCGCTCAGTGTGCCTCCTTCCATCCCATGTCCCCTGCAGGACTATGAGAAAGCCCTGTTCTTCCCCTGCAAGGCCGCAGAGCTCGTCAACGACTATGGCAAAGGCTGGAGCCTGAAGTACCGGGCCATGAGCCAGTACCACATGGCTGTGGCCTATCGCCTGCTGGGCCACCTGGGCAGTGCCATGGAGTGTTGTGAGGTGGGGAGTGGGGAAGGGGGCAGTGTGGGCCAGGGGCTGGGGCCTGGGACAACGGGGCCTCCTTCTTCCAAATCAACCCCTGGGAGCTCCCCAGGGCTTGCCCCCGGCCCAGCCACTCTACACCTGAGCCCCTGAAAGAAATATTTGCCCCCAACCTCATCCCAAACCTCACTCCCTTCCAGTCCATCTGTAGGGGAGGGGGCTTCCCTCTGTCCCCAACACCTAATATGGGGAACTTTGAAGAGCAGAGAGGGGAGAGAGCCAGTCTCTGGAATCCCACAACCCGGGTTCACATCCCAGCTTTGTCACTTACTGGCTGACCTTAATCAAGTCACTTTTTGAGCCTCACTTTCCACCCACCTCGCTGGGTGCTGTGACTTCAGTGGTTCTGTGTGTGAGGCCTCGCCACCATGATCAATGCGGTAGGCTCTGAGGATGTTGGTCCCCTGGGCTGTGCCTTCAGAGGGGCCCGCGGAGGGGGGCAGAGTGGTGACGGCAGAGGAGCAGGCCTAAGCCGCTGGCCTTCGCTGCAGGAGTCCATGAAGATCGCGCTGCAGCACGGGGACCGGCCGCTGCAGGCGCTCTGCCTGCTCTGCTTCGCTGACATCCACCGGAGCCGTGGGGACCTGGAGGTCAGGTCACCGGGATGCAGAGGCTGGAGGTGCGGGGGGCAGTGGTGCAGGCAGGCTGCAGCCTGATTCCATCCCCCACCTGGCTCTGCAGACGGCCTTTCCCAGGTACGACTCCGCCATGAGCATCATGACCGAGATTGGAAACCGCCTGGGGCAGGTGCAGGCGCTGCTGGGTGTGGCCAAGTGCTGGGTGGCCAGGAAGGTGCTGGACAAGGTGAGATCGGGTCTTTCCCACAGCCTGCAGCCCCCCCAGCGCTCCTCACTTGGGGCCAGTGGGTTAGCTGGCTCTCTCAGCCACTTGGTCTGATGTCAGCCTCACCCTGATCCCATGAGGCCAGAACACTCCTGGTCATTTTCCAGGCTCAGAGAAGGCCCATCTCTTGCCCTGGGACCCACAGCTAGTAAAGGGCTGGAACTGGGTTTGGAACCCAGACTGCTGGGTAAACTGAGGCAGGAGGTCCCTTGCCCACACAGCTGTGGTGACTGTGCCCCAGTCTCTTCCTGCTGCCATGTCGCCTCCCCAGGTCCACCTTCCCTCCCCCATGCTTCCCTGTGAGGAAGGCCTCTGTCAGAGGGCCCTGCCCGCAGCCCTGGCCTGTGCTCACCTTTCAGGCTCTGGACGCCATCGAGAGAGCCCAGGATCTGGCCGAGGAGGTGGGGAACAAGGTCAGACTTGACGCTGTGTCCTGGGTCTGGGGTCAAGGGCCCAAGTGGGGGACTTAGGTCTGGGGAAGGGCCTTCCTGAGGCTGCTCACGCCACAAGCCCTTCCTGATCCTGGGAGCTGCCTGCAGCCATGCCAGACCCTGGCTCTTTCTCTGCCACACAGAGAGCACTTCTGAGGGCAGGGCAGAAGTTTCATAGCTTGGAGGATAGAGAATTCCTCAGAGGCTTCCCGACGTTGATCAAAACTCCTAACAGTGGACTGGGCATGGTGGCTCACACCTATAATCCCAACACTCTCTACAAAAAAAAAAAATATATATATATATATATATTATATATTATATAATATATATATATATATTTTTTGAGATGGAGTTTTGCTGTTTCCGCCCAGGCTGGAGTGCAATGGTGCAATCCAGGCTCACTGCGCCGCCTCCCAGGTTCAAGTGATTCTCCTGCCTCAGCCTCTTGAGTAGCTGGGATTACAGGCGCCTGCTACCATGCCTGGCTAATTTTTGTATTTTTAGTAGAGATGGGGTTTCACCATGTTGGCCAGGCTGGTCTCGAACTGCTGACCTCAGGTGATTCACTCACCTCAGCCTCCCAAAGTGCTGAGATTACAAGCGTGAGCCACCACACCCGGCCTCTACCAAAAAATTTTAAAAATTAGCTGGGCGTGGTGGCACACACCTGTCATCCCAACCACTCAGGAGGCTGAGGTGGGAGGATAGCTTGAGCCTGGAAGGTCGAGGCTGCAGTGAGCTGTGACTGCTCCATTGCACTCCAGCCTGGATGACAGAGTGAGACCCTGTCTCAAAACAAACAAAAACTCCTAACAGTGGCCTCCACTCCCTGAGCACTGAGCACACACAGGGTCCTTAGAGGTATTGGGTCTAGTCCTCACTCTCTCCCTGCGAGGTGGGTACAGCAAGCCCCATTTTACAGATGAGGAAAAGTAAGGCTCAAAGAGGCATCCAAGGTCCTATACCTACTAACTTGTCTGTTTTAACTACAAAGCCCATGTTCCAAATTTAATAATGGCATCTAGTGCTCACTTCGGCAGCCCATATTCTGAAATGGGAACAATACAGAGAAGATTAGCATGGGCTAAAAACCAAAACCAAGGCTGGGTGCGGTGGCTCACACCTGTAATCCCAGCACTTTGGGAGGCCGAGGTGGGCAGAGCTACTAAAAATACAAAAATTAGCCATGTGTGGTGGTGCACGCCTGTAGTCCCAGCTACTCAGAGGCTGAGGCAGGAGAATGACTTGAACCTGGGAAGCAGAGGTTGCAGTGAGCCGAGATCCCGCCATTGCACTCTAGCCTGGGTGATGGAGCAAGACTCCATCTAAAAAAATAAAAATGAATCATAGTAATCGTCTCCAAACCTTAAAATCTTGAAAACAGGTTCACCATTCCTCAAAGGCTTCCAGATGTGCTTTTTTTTTTTTTTTTTAAAGATGGGGTTTCGCCATGTTTGCCAGGCTGGTCTCAAACTCCTGACCTCAAGTGATCTGCCCACCTTGGCCTCCTAAAGTGCTAGAATTACAGGCATGGGCCACCACGCCTGGCCCAGATGTGCATTTCTATGGGCTCCTGTACAAAGTCCAACTAAAATGCCAAAAAGATTTGCTTTTGGTTGCATTATAGCTACTCTGATTTACTGGGTATCAGGCTGATCCAAATGCTGATGAGCTGTTGTATGTATATTTAATTAACAAAAAGAGGAAAGCAAATTAATCATTATTATTATTATTTTTTTTGCTATGGAGTTTCACTTTTGTAGCCCAGGCTGTAGTGCAATGGCATGATCTCGCCTCACTGCAACCTCTACCTCCTGGGTTCAAGCGATTCTCCTGCCTCGGCCTCCCGAGTAGCTGGAATTACAGGCACTCATCACCACCCCTGACTAATTTTTGTATTTTTAGTAGAGATGGGGTTTCATCATGTTGGCCAGGCTGGTCTTGGACTCCTGGCCTCAGGTGGTCTGCCCGCCTCAGCCTCCCAAAGTGCTGGGATTTTAGGCGTGAGCCGTGGAGCCTCGCCATAAATTATTATGGAGTCAGGGCACCA
Organism: Cheracebus regulus; assembly: GCA_963574635.1. Taxonomy (NCBI): domain Eukaryota; kingdom Metazoa; phylum Chordata; class Mammalia; order Primates; family Pitheciidae; genus Cheracebus; species Cheracebus regulus. Next base: position 5,788 of record CAUYQU010014539.1, on the reverse strand, counting down.
GGTTTGGTCATAAAATCTGTCAAAAACATGGGGTCCCTAAGCAGTTGTGGGGGTGAAGACCTCTGATCTCACTCAGCCCCTCATTTGCATGAAAGAAAGCGAGGGCCAGAGAGGGCAGGAACATTTTTCCGAGGTCCATCAGCAAGACAGGGAAGTGGCTGGGACTGGAGTCTGCCTGCACTGACTTGGCTCTCGTCCCCCGCCGTCGCTCTCCACTCCTGCGGGCCCCAGCTGAGCCAACTCAAGCTGCACTGTCTGAGCGAGAGCATCTACCGCAGCAAAGGGCTGCAGCGGGAACTGCGGGCGCACGTGGTGCGGTTCCACGAGTGCGTGGAGGAGACGGAGCTCTACTGCGGCCTGTGCGGCGAGTCCATAGGCGAGAAGAACAGCCGGCTGCAAGCCCTGCCCTGCTCCCACATCTTCCACCTCAGGTGCAGGCCTCTTGGGGGTGGACGGGGCGGCGGGGGGCGGGGGGCCGGGTCTCTTTGAGGCACTCTAGGGCCCACCTGGCCTAATCACAGCAATATGCTAATACCAAATACTTACTTTGGCTGGGCGCGGTGGCTCACGTCTATCATCCCAGCACTTTGGGAGGCCGAGGTGGGCGGATCACTTGAGCTCAGAAGTTTGAGACCAGCCTGGCCAACATGGCGAAACCCTGTCTCTATTAAAACACACACCCCCCCCAGCACTTCCTGTATATTGACTCATTGAATCCTCCCAGCTGCCCATCTAAAGGAGGCCATTCTTATCATAATCCCCAAAGGAAATCAGCCAGCAGCCCACCTAAAGGTGGCCATTCTTATGATAATCCCCAAAGAGAAATCAGAGAGGCCCCTCAAAGGCCCTTAGGTCAGACACCCAAGGCCAGACCTGCCCTGGGTTTGGCTCCATCCCATCCTCTCAACTCTGAGCCCATGCTCTGCTCCTGGAAGTCCCTGGGGCAGAGGAACAGTGGGAGCCTGGGGGGACCGATCCCTTCCCTTCCATTGTTGCTGAACAGCCACCAGGATGCATCCCAGCCCCTGCAGAGAGCAGGGGAGGAAGGAAGAGAGGGCCCGGGGCCTGGAGGGAAGGATAGGCCTCAGGAGAGTGGACAGGCCCTTTGCCTCCCCAGGTGCCTGCAGAACAACGGGACCCGGAGCTGCCCCAACTGTCGCCGCTCATCCATGAAGCCTGGCTTTGTGTGACTCCTAGCAGTGGGCACGGGCTTCCTCCTCGACGCTCCTGCTTTTTCCCCACTGCCTGCTGGAGGCCCATGTACACCTCTTGGGGCAGCTGCCAGCGCGTCCTCACCATAGCCAGGGCCTAGGGCCTGCCCACGGCTGCTCCCCTGGGCCCAGCTCCCCTCCCTGCCTCTTTGTACTTTGCTCTTTATAGAAAAATAAACTGTTTGTACCTGGTCCCAGGGATTCTGACTTTCCTTGCCCAAGGTCTGAGGAGTGAGAAAAGAGGGAGTGAGTCTCCCCACGGGAGCTTCCTCTGACACAAGCGTTTCCTCTGCACATATGTACCACGGCCTCCAGCTGGCCCTCTAGGAACTTGGGATGCCACAGTGCCCCAGGGACGCGATCCCTGCGGTGAGGAGCTGACACGCAGGGATTGGGAGGGTGTATGATACACAGGAAACACGCAGCGTGGAAAGCCTGGTGGGAAGCTGTAATAGACAAATTGTGTCTCCTCAGATTCCCATGTTGAAGCCTTGGTCCACTTGGGCTGCTGCAGCAAAACAGACCGGGTGGCTTATAAATGACAGGAATTGATGTATCCCCATTGGGGAGGCTGGGAAGTCCCAGATCAAGGCCCCTGTGGATTGGGTGTCTGGTGAGGGCCACATTCTTGGCCACAGATGGAACCTTCCTCCTGTGTTCTTGCGTAGTGGGAGGAACAAGGAAGTTCTCTGCAGTCCCTTTTTTTTTTTTTTGAGACACAGTCTTACTCTGTCACCCAGGCTGGAGTGCAGTGTCGAGATTTTGGCTCACTGCAACCTCTGCCTCCCGGGTTCCACCGATTCTCCTCCTCAGTCTCCTGAGTAGCTGGGACTACAGGCGTGCACCACCATGCCTGGCTAATTTCTGTATTTTTAGTAGAGATGGGGTTTCATCAAGTTGGCCAGGCTGATCTCGAACTCCCGACCTTAGGTGATCCACCTGCCTCAGCCTCCCAAAGGGCTGGGTTTATAGGCATGAACTATCTCGATAGATGCTGTCCCTTTTATCATAAGGGCACTAATCCCACTCATAAAGGCTCCACCCTCATGATCTAATTGCCTCCCAGAGGCCCCACTTGCCCAATCTGACAGTCCTAGCAGGCTTATATAAACTGAAAAATTCTTTGGAACAATAAAGAGTAGAGTCTGGTTGTGTCCAGTGGCTGTTTTTTGTAATCCCAACACTTTGGGAGGCTGAGGTAGGTGGGTCACTTGAGCCCAGGAGTTCAAGACCAGCCTGGACAACATGGCAAAACCTTGTCTCTAGAAAAAAAACAACACAAAAATTAGCCAGCATGATGGCACATGCCTGCAGTCCCAGCTACTCGGGAGGCAGAAGCAGGAGAATCTCTTGAACCTGGGAGGTGGAGGTTGCAGTGAGCTGAGATCACACTACTGCACTTCAGCCTGGGTAACAGAGCACCTTGGGAGGCTGAAGTCAGGAGTTCAAGACCAGTCTGGCCAACATGATGAAATCCCATCTGTACTGAAAAGACAAAAAAATCAGCCGGGCATGGTGGCAGGCTCCTGTAATCCCAGCTACTCAGGAGGCTGAGGCAAGAGAATCGCTTAAAACCAGAAGGCGGAGGTTGCAGTGAGCCAAGATCCTGCCGTTGCACTCCAGCCTGGCGACAGAGCAAGACTCCATTTCAAATAAATAAATAAAAGGAAGCAAGGCTCTTTGGTTAAGGGCCGGATTCCAGGGCTGGGCGGTGGAGAGTACAAGATAAGCCAGGGATATTTTGTGCCAGAAGCAAGGGAAGCTGAAAGGATAAGGAGGAAACTTGGAGGAAACTCCAAGGACACAGGAGCCAGCTTGGATGGGCTCCCAGTGGCCACTGATAACAAGTGACAGTGATTGTCTCAGCTCAGGCTGCCATAACAAGGCACCTTAGGATGGGTGGCTTAAACAACCAAAACTTACGGTTCTGGAGACTGGAAAGCCAAGATCAAGGTGCCAGAAAATTCAAGAAGGCTCTCTTCCTGACTTGCCCTTCTCTCTGTGTTCTTACATGAATTTCCCCCTGTGCTGCTATGGTGACAGCAAGATCAAGCTCTTTCATTCTTTCTCTCCCTCTTTTTATTTTATGTATGTATTTATTTTTGAGACAGAGTGTTGCTTTGTTGCTCAGGTTGGAGTACAGTGGTGCAATCTCGGCTCATTGCCTCCGTCTCCCAAGTAGCTGGGATTACAGGTATGAGCCACCACGCCTGGCTAATTTTCTTTTCTTTTTTTTTTTTTGTCTCCCAGATCGCTGTTCTTTATAATTTTTGTATTTTTAGCAGAGACGGGGTTTCACCATGTTGGTCAGGCTGGTCATGAACCCCTGGACACAAGCGATCTGCCTGACTCACCTTCCCAAAGTGCTGGGATTACAGGCACGTATCACCATGCCTGGCTAATTTTTGTATTTTTAGTAGATGGGATTTTGCCATGTTGGCCCAGATGGTCTTGAACACGTGATCTCAGGTGATCCACACACACCCCCATCTCTGTCTCTCTCCCTCCCTTCCTGTCTCTGTCTTCCTCTTCCTATAAAGGCACTAATTGGCTGGGTGTGGTGGCTCACGCCTGTAACTCCAGCACTTTGGGAGGCTGAGGCAGGCAAATCACTTGAGGTCAGGAGTTCAAGACCAGCCTGGGCAACATGGTGAAACCCCCCTCTCTACTAAAAACATAAAAATTAGCTGGGTGTGGTGGTGCACTTCAGTAATCCCAACTACTCGGGAGGCTGAGGTGGGAGGATCACCTGAGACCAGGAGGCGGAGGCTGCAATGAGCTGAGATGGCACCACTACACTCCAGCCTGGGCTACAGAGTGAGACCCTATCAAAAAAAAAAAAAAAAAAAAGCTAGGTGCGGTGGCTCACACCTATAATCCCAGCACTTTTGGAGGCCGAGGCAGGTGGCTCACCTGAGGTCGGGAGTTTGAGACGAGCCTGATCAACATAGAGAAACCCCATCTCTACTAAAAATACAAAATTAGCTAGGCATGGTGGTGCATACCTGTAATCCCAGGTACCTGGGAGGCTGAGGCAGGAGAATTGCTTGAACCTGGCAGGCAGAGGTTTCAGTGAGCCAAGATTGAGCCATTGCACTCCAGCCTAAGCGACAAGAGTGAAACTCCGTCTAAAAAAAAAAAAAGCTGGGCCTCATTAAAAAGGTGGCATGTGAGTGAAAACTTGAAAGAGGTGAGAGACTGAACTAAGCAGATTTCCTAGAAAGGGTTCTCCTAGAGAACAGAGTCGTAAGACCGAAGCTTGCAGGTGCCCTCAGGAGCAGCAGGGAGGCCGGTCAGTGAGCAGGAGGGCGGAGGAGGCGCAGAGGCCGGGAGGAGAGGAGTGTGGGGTGAACACACGCAGGCCCGGGAAGGATTTTGGCTCCTGCTCGGTGAGTAGGGCAACTGCTGAGGATTTTGAGCAGAGGAGTGATGTGATCTGACTTAGTGTTACAATAATTCCTCTGGTTGCTATGTTGAGAACAGATTCGATACAAGACAGCTGGCCTGAATGTCTAAAAAATGCCAAGGCCATGAAAGACCAAAAAGATCAGGAGACTGTTCTAGAATAAAGAGTTAAGAGATGTGACAACTAAATGCAACATGTGACCCTTGACTTGATACTGAATTTCTCTTTTTTTTTTTTTTTTGAGTCAAAGTCTCACTCTGTCACCCAGGCTGGAGTGCAGTGGGCATGATCTCAGCTCACTGCAACCTCCACCTCCCGGGTTCAAGCAATTCTCCTGCCTCAGCCTCCTGAGTAGCTGGGATTACAGGTGCCTGCCACTAGGACCAGCTGATTTTTTTTGTATTTTTAGTAGCGACGGGGTTTCACCATCTTGGCCAGGAAGGTCTTTTTTTTTTTTCTACTGGAAAGGAGCTTATGTGATATAAACTAAAGTCACAGATATGTTTTTTTTTCTGAGAAAGAAAGAAGAATAAAAGAGAAAAAAAGAGAAAGAGAAAAGGGGAGAGAGAGCGAGAATCTTGCTCTATTGCTCAGGATTTCATTTATATCTGTGAAATGCTTATGCAATTACTAAAAAATGATTTATTTCCTATTATGTGATCACTTTTAGAATAGGTATGATATAATATTGAAAAAATATATGTTTTGTGGATATGAGGTGGTGAGTTCTGTAAATATTTATTAAATTTGCTTGTTCCAAGTCTGTATTCAAATCGTTTTTTTTTTTTTTTGCTCTCCATTAAGTTAGTAGATCTTCCTCCATCCCTTTATGTTAACTCTTTGTGTGTCCTTGCCTATAAGAAAGGTCTAAATACAGCATACCGATGGGTTTTTTTATTCAGTTTGTCTGTTTTGATTGGGGCATTTAATCCGTTTAAGTTTAGGCTTAATATTGATATATGTGAGTTTAATACTGTTATTTAAGGCTAACTAGCTGTTTGCCCGTTAGTTGATGAAAATTCTTCATTGTTGTAATATTCTTTACTTTTTGGTAAGTTTTTAGGATAACTGATGCTGGTTGTTCCTTTCTGTGTATAGTACTTCTTTCAGAAGTTGTTGTAAAACAGGCCTGATGGTGATGAAATCTCTGAGTTCTTGCTTGTTCACAAAA
>CAUYQU010014538.1:0-21300 GCA_963574635.1 Cheracebus regulus | reverse complement strand
CAAAACATATATTTTTTTCAATATTATATCATACCTGTTCTAAAAGTGATCACATAATAGGAAATAAATCACTTTTTAGTAATTGCATAAGCATTTCACAGATTTAAATGAAATCCTGAGCAATAGAGCTAGATTCTCGTTCTCTCTCCCTCTTTCTCTTTTTTTCTCTTTTATTCTACTTCTTTCTTTCTCTTAAAAAAAAACTTCCCCTCTCTCTTTTTCTTTCTTTTATAAAAAAAAAAATCTCTATTTTATATATATGAGGCAGATTTTTTTTTTTTTTTGCAACCTAAGTGCCCAAACTTGTTTATTAAGAGCCAGAGTGTGCAAGGCTACCTTGAGCTATCCTGACAAGACTGACAGTAAAACAGTGGTTCTAAGAGCTGCCATTTATCACTCTGACTATAGGCCGTGAACTAGGCTAGATTTGTATTAGGTGCTATTTATTTAATCATCGCAATTATCTTTTGAGTTATTATCATAAACCCCATTTTACAGATAATAAAGGTAAAGTTGAAAGAAGTGGAGTAACTTGCCTAAGGACAAGCAGTTAATAAAAGGCAGAGCCAGGCTAAGCTCCCACTGATTTTGGTGACCAGCAGGGACTGCTTCTTTCTGTAATGTGTAATTGGAATCTTACATTTCTTTGGATGCAGCCTGAGAATATTAGTAGCTAGATCACATTGTGAGCTGAATTGAACTTGTTAACTCCAAACGCTTAGGTGTCTTTCACTAAAACGGCAATCAAACACTTTCCTGTCCTTTGACCTTGCACATTTGTTTCTCCTTAAAAGAGGATTCAGATCACCCATGCAGTAGAGAGTAGGAAGAAGAGCTTTCCCCTCTGTCTCTGACTTCTGATTTGTCCTTGGAGTCATTCTCATCCATACTGGCCATGCCAAACCTGGTCCCCAGAAGTGAATGAGGCCTAACTCGTCACTCTTAATTGAAGCACAAACTTCCCTTTCTTTAGTTTCTCTTATGGCATGTAAAACAGGGTGAAGTCTTTAAGAAGAATTTGATCATCTGCTAATAGCAAAACTGAACAAAGACAAGAAACCCAGAAGAAGAAATACAAGAATCAGAATGCTTGTAAAGTACAGTTTTTGGACTTGCTAACTCCTTTAAAAGAGATCCTGTTTTATTCTCCATCCTGCCTGAACATCCATAAGGAATACAATGCTTTTTTTCATTTCGAGGCATTTTCCTCTTTTCTTTTCACCTGGAGCAGAGATCTTGGTCACAAAGATCTTTAGGAGAAAACAGAAAATTCATTCATTTATTCATTTAATAAACATCAATTAAGCCATAATAAATTCCTGAATAATAAATAAAGACCTCAAGCCATTTTTGGAACTAGCCACGCTGAAACCTCCTTTGCCTCCATAGCCAACCCTCTGCCTTCAGTTTGAGCAGCACCTGATACCCAGGAAAGAATGCCATGGTGTGATCCTGTGGCAGTGGCTCTGATCACGGGAGCATAAAGTCAGTGGTGCAGACTTTTCTCCATGCAAAGCCAATTGATTCCTACAAATATTAAAACCTGACTTCAGGCTTATTAGCACAGGTTTGTGAGTAACTGAGCCAACTGGGCCTTCCAGCATTCATGTTGCAGTGAGTGAAACAATTCGCTCCTGGTCTGAAAAACCTGACTGTGACCTCCTCAGGGACCCTGTTCACCTGCCAGAGAAGATCTGTAAGCTACTGTAGTCATCTAAGAGCTATGGTATTCCCGGAGCAGCAAGCAATATTGTCACCATTCATTTAGAGCCAGCAATGAGTGAGTGACATACCTGGAGGCATTTCTTTACAGTGACAAAGTCTCCACAACCTAAAATCCATTAGCTGACCCCACTTTGTTCTCAGCAGCAGCATGCACATGTCAGTAATGAACTCAGGGAGGGGCCCAGAGAGTTAGTGCCTCTCCTCTAGGTATCTAACTTGTCACAGAGCCTGATAAGAAGAGGCATGCTTTTCTTCTCTCCAGTTATTAGGAAAATAACCATCAAACAAAAAGAGACCCTACTAAATAAGAAAAATACATTTGCTTTTGACTTAATAAATTTTTTTTCTTCCCGAAAGGCTTGCACACTTCAAACAACTTAACCAGCTCTTCCTGGGTACATTCTACCTAGAATAGAATAATGGTTAAGAGCCTCAGCTTCAATCAGATGGATCTGAGTTCTATCCTTTTTTAATTGCATGACATTGAGCAAATTACTTTACTTCCCTGAGGCGTTTTCTCATAACTAAATGCAAACACTAATAGCCCGACCTGTAAGGTTGTTGGAAGTATTTTAGAAAGATTTTATATATACAAAGTGTTTAGCATGGAACTAATGCCTAGTAAATGCTCAATACATTATTACTATCGCTCAATGAACTAATAAATATACATGTGCCTAGTATAGTTTAGGTGATTAACAAATGTTAGGGTAATATTTGTAAACTATGAGGCTCATCTCAAATGTAAAATCTGAACATGATTAGCATTTTCCTTAGAAATGCAGCTCTCATTTCAGTCATGGTCCAGTAAGAGATGAGTCAGAAGGAAAATCAGGGCATGAAGCAGATGGCTTTCCCAAGTATATGACCTATTCACTCGTGAAAATCAGCCCAGGCCCTGGTTAACTAAAATCCTTGGGTATTTTCCCCTCGAACCACCAGCCAGTATTTTCCTCTCATGCTGTCCTTAGTAAAAGATTTGATCTCCCTTAAAACATAGACTGCGCCAAGGAAAGCACTGGAAGGAGAAAGTTCCACTCTGGCCTTTGACCTTTCCCTTTCCTTTTCCCTTTTCCTAGAGTCTTTCCCATTCCTGCTGCCTGCATTCCAATCTGGTCCATAGAGATGGATTAGAATTCAAATCTAAATGTGGCCAAAATCCCTTTTCCTTAGTTTTCCTTTGGACACCTGAAAGAGGCTGAACTATTGTTCAAGAAGAACCTGACAGCAATCCAATGGCTCTTGGATCCATTACAATGAAGTTTCCTTATTTAAGAATGCCAAAAGTCCCTCTGTTTTTCCTTCTTAATTGTTTTCATTTGTTGTTTTAGGGTCCTCTTTTCCAATGCTGTATATGTCAGATAATGAGCAGAGCTCCTAGCTGAAGGGTCTGGGGGGCAGCAGAGTGGGCCAGGGTTGACAAAGAGGCATAGCTAGGGTGACATAAGTAATGAGGTAGTGCAAGCTCATAATGTTTTATTCTATTTGGATGCAACTTAATAAACTCTTGAAATTATTTTCAAAGATGTAAAAATGTATGGCACCTCAGTCTTCCATTCAGCAGTTCTAAAAGCATGGTTTGTGGATATGTGGGGTTTCTTAAGACTCTGGGGTTCCCTGAGGCCAAAACAATTGTTGTAATAATAACAAGATGCTATGGGACCTATTTCACTGGGTTGACACTAGCACTAATGGTACGAAAGCAGTAGTGGGTAAAAGTGCATGAACCAAGGGAATAATTCTGGCTGTACTCCTTTTTTATTTTTATTTTTATTTTTTTTTGCCAATTTGTTCTTCACATTGGTAGTTGTGGTATTGAAAATGTCAGTTTTACTGAAAGATGTCCTTAATGAAGACATAAAAAGTATTAGTTTTATTAAATCTAGACCTTTGAGGACATGGGACAGCATTTTTACTTGAAAGAATAACAGACTGACTATGGATATTCAGACTTGGACATTTGGCTGACAATTTTTTTTAAGAGCTAACAAAACAAACCTTTTCCTATAAGGAAAACAACTCATAGCATTTGTTTCTACTGCTAAAATTTGAACTTTCTGATGAAAATTTAACATTTTGAAAACTAGAATCTACCACTGTGGGGATGACAACTTCCCAATACTTAAAGACTTTTCTGACGAGCTAGGTAGTGATATTAATAAGTATGACTTTTTGATGTTGTATAATTAAATCTGTGAACATTTGTAAAATTTGCATAACTCAGTGAACCAATACTTTCCAAATAACCAAAGCATAATGATATAAGTGGTTTTGGATTTGGCAATGGGATCAACCTTTAAGAGACTACTTTGCAATGAGTTTTGGTATAGTTTCAAAGAAGAATATCCAAATTGCCTAAAAAAGCTATTAAAATACATCTTTTTTTTTTCTAATTATACATCTGTGTAAGGGTGGGCTTTCAACCACAACAACATATCACAACAGATCGATGTGGAAGCAGATGTGAGAATCCAGCTGCTTTCTATTAAGCCAGGAATTAAAGACATTTGCCAAAAATATAGAACAATACCAAAATCATCACTAAATATGACTTTTTTATTAAAAAGTATTTGTGCTAACATGTAATGTTTTATGATGCATTTTTAATATATCATACCTTTAGTTTCTTATATGTTATATTTTGACAGATATAATTCACAGAAACAAAAGCTTTTGGATGACAAGTGGAGTTAGAGCTCCACTTGTGTATCAAAACCTGAAATCTTCAAAAGTTATGAAATTAATTCAGCCCTTCTTTTAATACATACTGAGTTCTTACTATCTGCTAAGTATTTTACTAGCCTAAGAGGGGAGATACACTAAAATAATTAGAATGCAATAGGGCGAAGAGATGTGATATGGTTTGGATCTGTGTCCCCACCCAAGACCCTTGATGAAATGGAATCCCCAGTGCTGGAGGTGACCGATCACGGGGTCCATTTCTCATGAACGGTTTAGCACCTTCACCCTTGGTTGCTATAGTGAGTGAATTCTCATGAGGTCTGGTCGTTTAAAAGTGTGTGGCTTTTATGCTTCCTGCAGAGTCTGCAGAACCACGAGCCAATAAAACCTCTTTTCTTTATAAATTACCCAGTCTCAGGATTTTATTTATATCCGTTTAAGAATGAACAAATACAGATGTGTTCTGGTGCAAGGAAAGCCGAGAGAGAAGGTGTTATGGATAAGGAGACATTCAAACAGGGTTCTTTGTATGAGTAGGAGTTAAACAAGGAGATGGAAAAAAAATTCTGAAATAGGATCTTTTTTTTTTTTGAGATAGGTCTCACTTTTTTTTTTTTTTTAAAGACGTAGTCTCACTCTGTCACCCAGGTTGTAGTGCAGTAGTGCGATCTCAGCCGACTGTAACTTCCACCTCCATGGTTCAAGTAATCCCCTGACTTAGCCTGCCGAGTAGCTGGGATTACTGGTGCATACCACCACACCCGGCTAATATTTTTTTATTCTAGTAGAGACGAGGTTTCACTATGTTGACCAGACTGGTCTCGAACTTTTGACCTCAGGCAATCCACCTACCTTGGCCTCCCAAAGTGCTGGGATTACAGGTGTGAGCCACCATGCCTGGCCTTGAAATAGAACCTTTAAAAGCAGAGGTGTGGTGGTGGGGACAGAGCACTTTCAATTTCGGGTAACTGCAAGTAGTTCAGTTTAATTGGAGCAAAACACATATGTACAGGAAATAGGGGAATTGTATTCATTTAGAAAAAGTATATAGCAGAATCCTCTAGTGTCCCATGGCACATCCCCTTGGGTGCACTTTCAATTTCTGCCACAGCTGGACTGGAGGCTTTGTTCAAGCTCAGACCCCTCCAGGGCTGGCAGCCCCTACCTCAAATGTGTGGTGCACTTCCCTACTGCCTTCTTTCTGCTTCTAGGCCTTCTCTGGCCCCTAGGAGCCTGCTCTGCCTACCCATAAGTTAGGGGCCGTGGAGTACAGGAGCACATATGCTTCACTCACCTGTTGGTGCAGTAGACCATTTTAGGAGCCATTGTATTGCTCTTCAAAGATGCTGGTGGAAACAAAGCCCCATCATCTACACTGGCAACCTTGATGATGTACTTTTCTACAGGGTTTTCCTCCTAACTTGCCTCTCCCTCACTCTCAATTCCTGGGATCACCACCTGAATAAACTGCCTACACCCAAGTCATTGCCTCAGTCTCAGAGGCAACCAAAAACTGTAGGTCTCCCATGTGTAGGCACTGTGTAAATAACTAAGGATGTAACGGTAAACAAGCCATGTCATACCCAGCAGCGAAATCTCTACCATGTTGGTGATGTGAATCTATTGAGTTATTTTAGACAGAATAATCATATAATAAAATTCATTTTTACCTTGCAAAGTGTCATCCATTTCAACAAGTCTATATACTATAATTTGTATACTTGGGAAAAAAAAAAACTCATGTGTCCTCAACCCAAAGAATGAAATAGGACAAGAGCAGGGCCTTAGAAGATGCCTGTGTATCCCTCTGTAGCACAATCAGATTTTAATTGTTAAAAGATCATTGTGGTAGCAGCACATCTAATGGATTGGAGGAGGATCCCTGGAGGCAATAAACACCCACTCATATTTCAAGCCTCAGCCTTAGCATCTGTCTTCTGTAATGTCTTTCCTGACACTATATTTAATCATGTGGGGAACTACAAGGCTGCTTTCCAAAGTGGTGGTGCCATTTTACATTCCCACCAGCTGTGTATGAAGCTTCTACATTTCCCCACATCCTTGCTAACACTTGTATTGACTTTTTGAGCCTAGACAGCCCAGTGGGTGGGAAGACTGCCCTTTTCAGATACAACAAAAGCTCCAGGAAAACTGGAATCAAATTTTACTCAACTTTATGTTTCCAATGATGAACAATGTGCCTTGGGTGTGGTAGGCACTCCCTGTGTTTAGTGATTTAGTGAGAACTGCACAGAGGACAGAAGTTGGAGAGAAGAATGATGGCAATTGTAAGTGAGAAGTGGAGAAGGATACTGGAGAAAGCAGGAAGCAGTTGGCTTTGGCAACCAGCAATGTTAGGGGTAAGGGCGAACATGGATTCCATTTTACTCCCATTCTCTTCAATGCTGTGACTGGATGAGACTTCTACACTACTCCAGCACAGATGTGTGGTTCTAACAGGGCATGAAGACTCCCCTCTAATCTGGGGATGTAAGGCAGTGTAAGGCACTCACCTCTTTGCCTGAGTTCACTCATCTGCACTATTACCTTCACACAGTTGTGGAACACATGTAGGATATTTGTCATACATTGTTCTGTTTTGATTTTTGACACTTATGCAGTCATGAGACAAGAGGATATTTATCCCCATTTTAGAAAAAAAAAAGCTGAAACTCAAAAACCTCACACCTAAGTAGTGGTAGGGCTAAAGCTCCACCTGAAGTTTCCTGACCTTGAGTAATGTTTTCTCTCCAACGAATGTCCCTAGATGGCTGCCTTTAAAGAGGGCTTTTTCTAACTGTATGTAAACTCAGGGACTTGCAGCAGAAATTGGCTAAAAAATATTGTTCTAAACCTAAGGATATTCCCTCTTAAGTGTTGACCTCAAATTAAGTAGCATCTTTCTATACCTATAGTTTTGGCCTTTCTTAAATAAAAGGCTTCAATCTGTAATTGTATAATTAAGGAGGAGGTCTGTTTGATGATTAAGTATGTGCCTTTGCAGCAAGGCAAACACAAGATGTATCTTGAAGATTTTCTCAATCATGGATTCTATATATTTGAGAGGTACGCATATTTTGGAGATCTTCCAGACAAAGGTAATCAGAATAGCAAGGCATGTGTAAATAACTTTGCAGGAGGACTAGATAAGGGAACTGATAATTGTTACTCTGGGGAAGAAAAGAGAAACACAACTATTGTGAAATAATAGAAAAAGACATCTTATAAAGGAGAGTGTTCTGTTATGCTCTAAATAAGATGAAGGTGAACAGGTGAGAAATGACAGAGAAATAGGATTTAGTTATAATAAAAACAGTTTATAATAAATAGGATATTTTAAAATGGAATAATTGGCTTAGTAGTGTACTGAGCTCTTCATCCATGGACGTATTTAAGTAATCAAATCTCTCTGTCCCTATTAGGTATGCCATACCATGCGTCTTCCCTCTGTGGTAATAGACTTCATTACTCAGAGATGTCTCCAAGATCTCAGATTCTCTGACTTTAAGTACAACTTGTTCTTTTGATAACATCAACTGGGTTTGTATTCTATGTTTTCCAGTACAGCATTTCTCTTGCAAGCTAGTTCTCTCTCCTACCTTTCATTTATTTGTTAATTTTTCACATTTCCAGTCACCCAGGCTTAAAAAGTGAATTGTCTTTAACTCCTCTGCCATATTTTTCTTCTTTACCCAAATCCACGTGGTCACTACATTCTATCAATTCTATCTCTGCAGTATCTGGCTGTTCCTCTTTTCCATTCCTAGTTCAGTCTTGAAGAAATACACTCTCCCTACTGGTCACCCCACTTCAACGTCTCCTGTTTGTTCTTCATCTTATCTGCCACATGGATATATGTCATTCCTCTGCTAACTTTCCTAAAATACTACTCTAATAAATTAACTTTATTTACAAATTTTCATTCAACCCATTGAGTACCAAATAAAGTCTTAGTACTTCCACCCTTCAAACCACTTTTTTAGCCAAATATCCCATTGGTACCAACACTTGCTCATGTTTCACATAAACTAGTTACTTATCAGTCTACCATATTTACAATTTTATCATAAAATTACACTTACCTGTCATTTCTCTCCACTGAAACACTACTTATTTTTCAATGCCTAGGTTACATGGCAGTGCTTTAAAATATTCTTACACCTTTTCTGAGCTCCTAACTTGCTGGGATTCCTTTTGCTTCTAAAATCCTAGAATTCTTATAAATGTTTCTACTACCCTTAGCCTTCTATTGATAAATGTGGTTCTGTCTCTAGGAAATGTCTTTCTCCCACTGATAGTTCCTTGAGAATGAAAACTTTGATTTCATCATCTTATGCTTAATGATCCCTGTTCAATAATTGTTTGATAAATGTTTAAGGAACTAATCACTGACTAAATAAGTAAACAAATACACAAGTGACTTTAATTACTAATGTCCTTTATAAAAAAAAAAACAGTGGTAGGGGAGATGTGGTATGATGGGGACACCTTACTTTTCTCGGATGGATCTGGTCATCATTTAATTGGCCGTTTGGAAAATCTGTGGCACATAAGAGAAACAGGACAAAAATGTGGATGATTGAGGACAAACTCCTCACTATGCCCAGAGAAACAGTTACATGTTTTGTTTTGCAAAACACTGTCCAGAGTATAATATTCTCATTTTAGAGAAAGATCATCAAAACTTGACAGTGTTCTTTATCGGACTATGTTAATATATATCCTAATCACCCTCCTAACAATAACAACAGCAACAACATCAAAAAGCAATCCAGTGCCTTAAAAGCAAAGCAACAACAACCTCGAGTTCCCTTGTAATGGACTAGAGGTTAGTAAGCATCTTAAGCTGAGAGCCCTCTGCAGAAGGTGGACTCTCTAATGAGAACCGTTTTTATTTTATCCTCATTTTTTTGGTAGCACTTACTGCTAACCAAGCAGACTGTGCTAATTTGGGATCAACATTAATGCAAAGTAGCAAAATATGAAGGAAAAAATTTCTGCAGATAAATATGTAAATATAGGCTTGTGTTTTCATTCTAAAGACTAGGAGGGAAAATGTCTGTGAAGAAGAAAGTCATGGGTTTTAAAATTTGAAACTTTAACCATTCTGGCTCCTGATATTGATGGTGAAATAATTTTGATTTCCAGGTAAGGCTTGGGTTGCATCTCACCCATCTTGTCAACTTAAAAAACATATTAATATTTTATTTTATATAATTTTCTCAGAGGAGTGAGAACTTTTAATAAATTTTCATTATTTTATGTATAATCTTTAATATAAAAAGGATAGTTTCAGAATTTTTGCTTACTATAAGTTGTATAAAACAGTATTTAATCTCAATGCAAACACTTTTACCTTCAAGTGTATTTTTAAAAACATGTTTGTCATTTTAAAAATTTCTGCACTTTTATAACTTTCAAATTATAGCTTAAATATTATAGATATCTGGTTACCTTTTTTGATTATCATTCTTTGCAATATTAAAGAAAAGATTTTATGAAATTCTTCTAAGTACATTTTCTGAACCCAACTTTATCAATTGTACTGATCACTAGATGGCACCAGCAGCTAAGCTGGTGAACAAAAAATCTTTTTGTTAAACTCTGCACTGCCAACATTTGGCGAGAGTTGTCATTATCATGACTTGGGAGTGTTTATTTTCATGAAAAGCCAATAAAGTTAGAAAGATAATTTTGCTCTCTGTTTTTGTTGCAATTATAGGCATATATTTTTAAGCAAAATATTGCCCAGTTTTAATATCCATTATATGTACATAGTTTCTATTTCTTTCAGGCAATTAGAAAACTGACTATCTCCAGCTAATAAAAACCCTATAGACATTGAGAAATTGGTAGACACAAATTGTCAAAATAATTCTAGCCCAAAAGCACACTTAGTGTACTGAATATGTCAGGTAACTCAGTCTTCCCCTTTCTCCTAAAGTGGTTCCTCAATCCTGGAGACTATTTGGATTTTACATCCTCTTCAGTCTTCTGAGTAACGGTGAGAGAAGAATGTAAATGTGGCAGGCTATGTTGACATGCATATTTAGACAAAAGTGCAGTGTGCACACAATGCAACTCTTCTATTTCCATGTTACCCATGTTTGCTGTGGACAAAAGGGATCTGATTCATGTAAGAAACTAATGCAAGAGCCTTAGGCTAGAATTAATTATTTCTAGACATCTATATAGGGCCAAACCTTTATGTATTCATAAGTTACTTTCCATTTCCCTGAGAGTTTCTGTAATTGACATCCAAGGTATTCTGCCTTATCTTAGGCAACCATGTCCACAGGTGAGGTTCATCACTTGCCCCATTCATACTCAGAAACTACATGTCAACATTATTTCCCATTAGAGTCCATCTTGAATACTTTAATTCAGTTAGTTAGATATTCTGATAATGCCACACCCAATCTTTCCTCTTTGCCTTTGCCTGGACACCTTGCCTCTTCTCTCCACCAACACAAACACAGCCATTGCTTTAAGACTTATTTCCTTGAAACTTGTCACACCTCCCTTATCTGGTATTTTATTTTGTCTTCGTTTTCATAGGACTTAGATTTTGTATTAAAATACAAAACCCAGCACACTGATTAAAACTTCAGCATGTGTGTTACAAGCACCTACTATTTCTAGGTGCTGTACTGAGTGATGAGGACAGAGTGGTGAACAAGAGAGAAATAGCTCCTTCTCACCGAGCTCAGGGTCTCATAGAAAGACATATCCTAGAGGTGTAATTTACACAAAGGGTATGATGCGGGAGGTTGAGGGTGTTATGGCTAATCTAGCCTGGAAGTTTATAAAATGCCTCTCTGGGAAAGCTATATAGCAAGCGGAGATTTAAAGGCAGAGTAAAAGGTAGTCAGTTGAGTTGAGATAGCAAAGAAAAAAATAAGTTCCAGGAAGAGAAAACAGTATGTGGAATGTCTCAGGGAAATACAGACCATGGCATACCAAGCCATGGAAAAGGTATCAGTATGAGTATAGCATATTGAGTTTCTCAGGGGGATTGACTGGGAATAAAAAGAATAGGGCAAGTTTAGAGTTTATCCCAAGCATGGTAGGATGCCTTGGGATTGGCATGATTACTGTTTTGAAGGAAACCTCTGTCTCAAAGCACAGCAAATGAATTGCAGGCAAATAAGTGTTAAGAAGAATGAAGGGTAGGTTATTGCAGTGGTCCATGCAGAAAGTGATGGTGGTCTGCATTAATATTTGGGCCATGGAGATGTGGAGTGAGGGTTCCTAGATACACTGACGAGGGAGAAGAAATAGGATATGATGACTACTTGAGTGTGATTATGAGGGAAAAGGACTCAAAACTGACCTTAACATTTCGGCTAGTATAGGACTGGATGAATTGCATTTTCATTTACTTAAATAGAAACATGGTTAGGGAAGTAGGTTTGAGGGGGAAAGATGATTAGTTTAGTTTTCTCTTGGTAATTTAGAAATGCCTAGGAAACATCCAGGTAGAGATGACCTAGTAACAAGTTGTATCTACTGAGATGAATCCCAGAGAAGTCTGGAATGAAGGTACATAACTGGGAATTATCAGCATGTAAGATATAACAATGAGTATTTTAGGATGTCTATAGCCCCCCTGAAATTGTATGCAAATTGCACGAAATCATATGCCTGTGTGTGTCTGTGAATGTTTATTCTTGAAAATGGTTCCTATTGTTCATTAGAAGCTCTAAAGAAGGAGAGAATCTGAAAGCTAAGGATAGAGCTTTGAGGAATAACAGAATTAAAAAATAAGACTGGGCATGGCAGCTCACACCTGTAATTACTTTGGGAGGCCAATGCAGGTGGATCACCTGAGGTTAGGAGTTTGAGACCAGCCTGGCCAATATGGCAAAACCCTGTCTCTACCAGAAATACAAAAATTAGCTGGGTGTGGTGGGGTCACCTGTAATACCAGCTACTCAGGAGACTTAGGCAGGAGAATCACTTGAACCCTGGAGGCAGAGGTTGCAGTGAGCCAAGATTGTATCACTGTCCTCCAGCCTGGGCAACAAAGTGAGATTTCATCTCAAGAAAAAAAAAAAAAGATAAGTAGAGGAGGCTTGAATGCAGATAGTCTGGTTCCAGATACTGCATTTGTAATCACTATCTCATGCATTCTTAGTTCTGAGTGTTGCCTGTCAACTCAGCAAACACTTGTTCCCTAAGCCTGGAATGAAAACTACCACTGTTTCTGTAGTGTAGGTGTTTCTTCTACTCTGTAGTCCCTGAATTTAACTGTGAAATTTCACCCCAATTCTCAGATCAATTCACCATTTCACTGAAGGAAACTGACTTGTCATTCATTCATTCAACAGGTATTCATTGAGAGCCTGCTCTTTCTTACCTCTAGGGATCAGATGGTCATCCTGAACAAATAAATCCCTGTCTTCTTATCATTGTGTAATGTAGTGAGAGAAGCAAACATCATCACAATAATCTCTCCAGTCTCACCAATAATTGTAAAGGCGCAATGTGGTTATTGCTATGAAAGAAAAGCACATTGTGCTCTCAAAGCCTCCAACAGGTGGACTGGATTCAGTTTCAGCTTCGAAAAACTCATCCCTGAAAAAGTGACTTTGAGTTCACTAGTCACTGATGGGCTAATCAGTATTCACTGGTGAAAGGGAGAAGGGGAGAGATATAATCCTTGGCAGAGAAAATAACACTGAGAAGAGGCTACAGCCACGGGAGCAAGAGAAAGTCACTGTGGACACATGAGGAAGGGTATGGTCTGCGGGGAGACTGAACAGGCAGGAGGCAGTTGGGACATCTAGGGTTCTGGGAGTTGGATAAAAGAACTGAAAGGTTATAAGCAGGGAGAATGGAGGGGCTGATGGTGCATGATTGGATGAACATTGTAAAAGATGACTCTGTTAAAAAAGGTAATTGGAAGCGAGGCAGAGGTTAGCTAGGAGGCTGAAGCAGCAGTCCAGGTTAGATAATGCTAGCCTGAGCTAAGGGACTGGAGAGGGAGAGTATGGATTTGACAGATGTTTTTGAGTTAGTGGGGGAAATGAAACAACATAAAAAGAAAGGTGTTTTGAACGACGTGAAGAGTTTTGAGGTAATGTTCAGCTTATAACCTGTTAGTTTCTAGCACAAAGGCAAGGAGATTCATATAAGCCATTCCACTCTGAAGACAGAAGGCATTCATAGTGGGCATTTTATCCAACAGAGTTTACAGACACATTATAGAATGCTCTTCCATTGGAATAGAGCCAGACCCCAGCCTTTCCTATGTGGTATAGATTTGTAAGATATAAAACGACAGCAATAACAGCAGCATTTTCAGTTAATGAGTGAGGAAGAAAACCCAGTAAAGATCAAGTTATGAAAATATTGTCAATCTATCCAGAACTTTATGCACTCTGTAGGCTAATTTAGACATCAGCATTTGATCAGTCTTGTGTAACTAGAATGAAAAAAGGAAAAATGTGGGATATAAAAGTGAATGACTTAAGACAAAGGAAGTCTGAATATAAGGATCCTGGCCCAGTGTTGTCCAAGAGAACTTTCTGCAAAGACAAAAATGCTCCATGTCGTGCTATTCAACACAATTGGTACTAGCCACATGTCATTATGAAGTAATTTAAAGATGGCTAGTGTGAGTGTGAAGCTAAATTTAAAATTCTTATTGTAATAAATTTAGATTTAAATGTAAATAGTTTATATGGCTAATAGTGGTTTATTAGAGAACAAACATCTAGACCAACACCATGGTAAGAAAAGTATGAAAGCTCCCTTGGCTAAAAGTTTCATTGGTAATGCCAGAACTGCACTCTCATCATTTATTATTTGAAACATATAATTGTGTTTAAGTTAGCTTAATAATTTTATATTGCAAACTTTCATAACCCATTGCCATACCTAACACATTATAATTGTTTGGAAAGTGTTGAATGGAATGAATTCTAATAAATGAAAAAAATGCCATAAAGTACTTGGCATTGTGATTGCAAATATCAACAGTTAATAAAGAATAGCTATTATTATTATCATTATTTATAATGTCCAGGTAAACTTATAGTCTGTTTTGTGAAGTTGTGAGTTAACTCATGCTTTAGAAAGAAAACTCGAAACTGGCCAGACCACCTCAATATGTTCTGTGCTGCGGTTCTGTGTCCTTTCCCTTAAAATGCTCCAGGAAATCCCTTTCTCCCAGAGAGCACAACCCAACTCCCACTCAGCTGAGAACAGCTTCACTGAGAGAAGTGTCTCCAGACATAGTCTCTCTTTGTATTCTTTAATTTGAATTAAATGTTCTAAGTGTATAAACAGTACCTTACAATTTTATATACCACAGGAAAATAAGAATACTAGCAAGATAAAATTAACTGCCAACTTCTATTCAATCTGTTAAGATAACAGTAGCACCAGGAATATGGTATCTGGTATCTGAGGGAGCACCCTGAACAGTGCTCAGGAGGGACTGACTGCCTCATGTAGCTTTTCTTTTCTGCTCTTCTAATCTTGTCGATTATTTTTCAAGTCATAAAATAAATCCCTAACCTCTTCCCACGGGCTTCCTGTTATGACAATGGAAAGGATTCTAGGAAAATATGCCAAGGAAGCAGATGTCATCTTTTTTGATGGGCTGTAAACATCAGACTGGACTTGCCTTAAATGAGGTCAGTTGGCAAAGGACTGACACGAGACCATTATTTCCTGAGCATCTGCCCCTGAGCTGGGAGCTGTACTAGGTGCTAAAAGTTTACTACAGCTAGAGAAACTGAGGACTCGCCATTCTGAGTTTGGGGAAGAAACAGAAAATAGTAAGGAAAAAGTGTTCACTTGAGAAAGCTGAGGGAGAGAAGCCAAATTGTTCTCTTTCCTTGGTTTGATTCAGAACTTTGCAAGAATGGCCCTGTTGACATTTTGGACTGAATAATGTTTTGTTGCTGGAGAAGAGGGAGGCTGTCCTGTGCACTGCAGGATATTAGCAACATCTCTGGCCTCCATTTATTAGATCCAGTAGTAGCACCCCTCCCCAGTTCATGACGATCAAAAGTGTTTCCAGACACTGTCAAATGTCTTCTGGGGAAGTATAACAGCTCCTGGTTGAGAACCACTCAAGCAGGTTTATTGAAGTAGCATTGGGAATGTACATGACTTGTGGGCCATGTGCTGAGTGACACAGATAAATAAAGTGGGGACAGTGGTCAAAAGGACACAGTTCTTCTTAGTCCTTATTTTTCATAAAAGAAAAAGTCTCAGAGGCATAGTGAAGACTAAGCAGCAGAGCATATCTTGGAGACAGTTTATATCATTAGAAATTTCTTCTCACATAGAAAGTAGAGAGAGAGAGAGCAGCCTCTTTCTCTACTTTCTGCCCTTAGATCAAGGGCAGAACTGGAGTCTAAAAGACAAAAGCCTAGCCATTGCTGAGCCCCAGGTGTATTTGTTGAGTCTACATAGTAGTCTCTCCTTCAAGCTGTGTTTTGGCTAATTCTGTACAGTTTTCACAGAAGCAGTTCTTCCAATTTGTTCTTCTAGGGGCACTGGCAGCTTGCTGTATTACACTCTCTAGACCTGAGGTCATGCAGCAACACTTCCCTTTATTGCTCACCACCAATTCAGCTGATGGCTTCACCTCTACTTTAAAAGTTTACCCTCCCAAGAAAAACAAATCCCTAGGTAACTTTTTATTATATAGTGTCAGTTACTACATAATATTATATCTTGTAACTGTAACGGATAACCATCCCAAAGCTGGGGCTATTTTAACTTAAGATTGGAAAGACTGTAGTCTTAAATAAAATATCCAATAAAAAGATTTAGAAAATCTTAGGAAGAAATCTGCTATATTTATTTTTAAATGCAGATGTGTGTGTATATACAAAATATTTTATGTGCAGAAAATTTTAACTTAAGTTAACAGTAGATAAAACGATTTTATCTTTACTTTCCTTTTCTCCATTATAGATTCAGAAAATCCTTTTTGCCAAATGCCCAACAAGAAAGGAGCATTTATACAGAACTCATGGTAGAAGGAGTGAAACTGAACACCTCAGACACCTCTGTCTGATGACTAACTGCTACCAGTCAGAGCTTGGAGAGCTGGATACTTCACCACTCAGGCATAAAAGGTGAAGGCCATGTTTTTATCCTATTAATTGCTTCTTTTTGAAAAGAATTGCTGTTTTTGGATAAATTTAAATCAAAGTTTCAGGTCAACAGAAGTATAAAAATAACAGTAAGAAAAAAATGAAAAACAGTCTCCCACAGAAGTATGTTATATAATTTCCTTCCCTGCGAGTCTTTTAACACAGGGTGGATGTACAGCTCTCTAGCATTATGTGAATGGGAGCCTGCTTAAAGGAAAGAAAATGGTTGGAAAATTTGAGGACTCCCTCAGCCAATTTAGAAAATTCTCTGTTTTCTCAATGGTGTGGGTTCTTGGAAGAAAATGAAGAGCATGGGGAAGAATCTTTAAGAGATTGCAAGCTCTGATTAAGTGTACACCTAAAGGGAAACATTAAAGACAGTCTTTAAAACAGTAAACAACAACATAAATAGACCAGACGAGGTGGCTCAAGCCTGTAATCCCAGCACTTTGGGAGGCCGAGGTGGGTGGATCACCTGAGGCCTGGAGTTCGAGACCAGCCTGACTAACATGCAGAAACCCTGTCTTTCCTAAAAATATAAAAAATTAGCTGGGCACAGTGGTGCATGCCTGTAATCCCAGCTTCTTGGGAGCCTGAGGTAGGAGAATTGCTTGAACCCAGGAGGCAGAGGTTACAGTGAGCCGAGATCATGCCATTGCACTCCAGCCAGGGCAACAAGAGCAAAACCATGTCAAAAAAAAAAAAAAAAAAAAAAAAAAAAAAGTCTATTCTAAAAGTCCATATTAAATTCTTATTTATAGACACTAATAGATGGTAGGACATTGAGCTGGGGGCAAATGAAGGGGCTTAGGAAAGGTGTGGTTCTATCAGAAAAGGTGTGATTTGAAATTTTATAATTTAATTTTAACTTAATTCCCTTTTTGCAAATATCTTCCACTGCCTTCTCCAAACTCAGAGCTCCCTCATATAAACAGTTTCCTGTGCTTGTTACAGTAGAGTTACCTCCGGTCTCTAGGTCTCAAGGGCCCAGGGAGGACAACAAAAGCCATTGTCAAAACAAAGGTACAGTAACCCCAAGAATGCTCATTCTATTAAACCCCTCCCACCTGATTAAGAGGTCATTGAGGAGTCTCCTATGTCTTCCTGAAAAGCCATGTGGCTTTTCAGCTTTATGCCTGTGCCGTATGGAACGTACTATTTTCTCCTTCATTCCTTATATACTCTTCCCTAATCACTGCATTGGGAGCCCTGAGCTCTAAGTTTTCTTTCCTAGAGCTTTAAAATTTTTATTTCTTTGACCCAGACTTTATTTGAGATTCTAATTCCAGATTAAGGGCCATGACTTCAGTAATCAGATTTAACAAATAAAATACTGGATCTCAGTTAAATTTAAATTTTAGGTAAATATTGATCTTTTTGGAGGGGATGTATAAGTATATCCCAAATATTGAATGGGACATACTTCATTAAAGAAAATGTTTCTTGATCTGAAATTCAAATGTAACTGGGCGACCTGTATTTCATATGGCAAGCCTACCCAACACTTCAGCTGAACTCCAAACCGCCTTTGTTTTTGTCTCTAGTGAATATTTTCAACCTGCCTTTCTGGAGGAGCCCACACCCAGCAGGTACAATGTTAGTGAGTTAGGGCATAGCTTTTACACTCAAATGGCCCACAGGATCTTTGTCCCTGGTGTTTAAAAAGCTTTCAGCCTAAGTATACCAGTCATCCTGCATACAGGCAGAATCTGATATAACTCCTTTCTGTTTCCTTCTTAGATATCTGCATCCATGTTTTAAGTCAATGAAACTAATGCTCCAAATCTGGAATTATTTCATTTATTACTATAACTAAAAGTAAATAGAACTAAATATAAATAGAAGAGTGATATTTTATCTAAAAGTAATCACATAGGAGGACTTAATTCATTATATCAAAATCCTAAGTAGTAGTACTCACCTAATTCATTGCTTGATATTTTGTTTTCAAATTCTCCCTTTGATTATAATAGTGGTTTAACAGCATAGTGAATATAAATTTCCCAAAATTTTATGACTCTATAGTAAAAAAGTAGCATAGGGATAATGTACAATATTATGAAAACTTTTCTATTGACAAATTATCAATTGAAATAAAGGGAATCCTTTATTCCATGAACATTTATATATTTGGTTAACTTACACATTGATTCTTCTATTGTATATAATAAAATAAGAAATGTCTTATAGTGGGAAGTTTGGAGGTCAAGATAACAGGTTGAGCACATGCGTCTAATTCCACTCTCTCTAAACGTTTTTAGCAATAAAGTTAGGGATTTAAAAAAATCAGGCATAAAGCCCCAAAGATGAGGAAAACAGGGCAGAGAGCAAGAACAAAATACTGGAAGCTGGAAAACAGAAAGACAAGTGGTAACTGACTCAGCAGAGCCTAGGAAACTGAGAGTGGAGAAAATTAAAGACCAACTTAATTTATATCAGAGAATTCTCCAAAGCCTCTGTGATGGTTAATTGTATATTTCAATTAGACTGAGCTAAGGGATGCCCAAGTAGCTGGTACATTTTTTCTGGGTGTGCCTGGAAGAGACTAGCATTTGAATTAAGGGACTGAGACAAGAAGATTCCTCTCACAAATGCAGGTGTGCATTACCTCCCCTTGAGGGCCTAGATAGAACAAAAAGGTGGGGGAAAGATGAATTTTCTCTCTCTTTTGAGGCTGGATATCTATCATCTGTCCTCAGACATCCAAGCCTCTTAGACCTTTGTTATCTGGGCTTACACTGGCACACTTTCCTCTCAGTTCTCTGGTCTTTGGGCTCAGACTAAATTTTACCATCAGCTTCTCTGGGACTCCAGCTTGCAGATGGTGGATCATGGGGTTTCTGAGTCTTCATAATTACCTCAGCCAATTCCCATAATAAATATCTTTTTATATATCTGACTATATCCTATCGGTTCTGTTTCTCTGAAGAACCTTGACTAATACAGTCTCTGAACCTGTCAGTTCTAGATATCCAGAGATGATGAAAAGGGATTAAGATTGGGTGAAAGAACAATTAGTGTCCTGGAGTCTCATACCTACTCTAAGCTGTGGAGAAACTGCATGTCTATGTCAGCATAAGTTTGCAAGTTGGTTCTTTGGAGAAGGTAAAGTGTGGGTGTGGGAAGGTCTCTGTAGGTGGAACTTTAGGGCTGGGTGCCCTATGAAAAATAAAGAAAATGACTATCTGTATGCTGAATAAAAATACTGAAGACCTATCATCTCAATATTTTGCTCTAATCAGTTCCCCAAAACACTATCAGCCTTTTATTTATATGAAATGTCGAAAAACTCCTCTCTAGTGACAAGCACAAGGAAACTGTCTAAAGCCCTAACATCAGGAGGTTTTCCAAGAGCAGCCTATGCCGATCACACTGTAGTTAATCTCAAAGTTAATACGTCCAGGTGCTCAGACCTTTCAGTCACCTTTTTAATTGCTCACTTTTGACAGCAAGTAAAACAGCAAGGATGTCCAGACATTTCTGGAAAGTCTCTACACAAAAGAGAACAAAACATATTTACTGAAGAAAAAGAAAACAAACTAAAAACAACTGGAAATAAATAAATTATTTTAGGGGAAAAATTAAAGTTCTATCATTAAGTACATAAATATAAATCTAACCTATAGCGACAGAAAGCAAATCAGTCATTGCCTGAGACCAGGGTATAGGTGGAAAAGTTGACTGGGAGATGATGGAAATGTTCTGTATCTTGATTATTGTGGTGATTACCCTGTGGTATACATTCATGAAAACTCATTTAATGATATATTTTAAATGGGTGCATTTTATTGTATGTAAATTATACTTCAATAAAGTTTATTTTTTAATCCTTTTGCTAATAACTAACATCCAAAAAGATCAGAGAAGTTATTGAGTCCATAAAACAAGAACAAGATGCCATATAAAAGGGATAATTCAGAAAATAAAAAATGCTTTGAAATTAAAAGTCAAAATGAAAAAATAGAAAGTTGATGAAATAACTTTCATCAACTTGATGAAATAGAAAATTGAGAAATAATGAAACAGAAAAAAGTATACAACTAAAGAAACGTTTTAGAAATTCTAGTATCCCAATAATAGAAATTCCAGAAAGGGAATATTAGAAAATAAACATAAATCATCAATAAAATAATTCACAAAAACATCCTGGGCCTGAAAGACATAAATTGACAGTTTGAAAGTGTCTACCAAGTTGTCCAACACAATTTGAGAACTTTGAATAAAAACTGAACTACAACTAAGGCCATCATTGTGAAATTTCAGAATTGTGAGAAGAAAGCAAGATTCTATAAAGAGATAGAAAAAAGTATCAAAACAAAGTATCTGGGATAAAAATTATTTTGAATTTCTCAATAATAGTGGAAGCAAGAAAACAATGAAACAAAACATTAAAAATTTGGACATTATTTCTAGGACATTATTTCTAACCCATCCCAACAGTCAGTAGGAAATGTGCCTTTAGAGTTTTCAGACATACAATATCTGATTAAATCCTAAATATATACGCACCCATTACAGGAGCACCCAGATACATAGGGCAAGTTCTTAATGACTTACAAAGAGAATTAGGCTCCCACACAATAATAGTGGGAGACTTTAACACTACACTGTCAATATTACATAGATCAACGACATAGAAAATCAACAAGGATATCCAGGACTTGAACTCAGACCTGGAACAACTAGACTTAACAAATATTTACAGAACTCTCCTCCCACAAATCCACAAAACATACATTTTTCTCAGTATCACATTATACCTATTTTAAAAGTG
>CAUYQU010014536.1:0-28200 GCA_963574635.1 Cheracebus regulus | reverse complement strand
AGGGAGTTGGGGAGGGATAACATGGGGAGAAATGCCAGATATAGGTGACGGGGATGGAGACAGCAAACCACACTGCCATATATATACCTATGCAACAATCCTGCATTTTCTTCACATGTACCCCAGAACCTGAAGTGCAATAAAAATATATATATATATTTTAAAAATTCTTACATTAGAGATGAGGAAAGGTCTCAAATCAGCAATCTTAAGTTCCTACTCAAGAAACAGAAAAAATGAGCCAAGTAAAAAGAAAGAAAATGGAAAGAAGCGAAGTAATAATAGAAATCAGTGAAACTGAAAATAGCATCATAAAAAAGTGTTATGAAACCAAAAGCTAATTCTTTGAAAATGTCAATAAAATTGTTAAGTCTTTAGTTAAGACTTAAAAAATACAGAAGAAAACACAAGTCATCAATATCAGGAATTAAACATAATATTATTACAGGTCCTGCAGCCATTGAAATGATAATAAGGAAGTGCTATAATTTTATGTTGATAAATTTGGCAGCTTAGGTGAAATACATGTATTCCTCAAATACCACAGTTTATCAAAACTCAACCAAAATACATAATCTGAATTATCCTATAAATCATCAAAGAAACTAATTTTGTAATTAAAATGCTCCCCAAATTGAAATCATAGGTTTCAGTGGTTTTTCTGAAGAATTCTACCAAATATTTAATGAAGATTAATGCCAGTTTTACTTCCTATCTTACCTAAAATACATGAGGTGGGGAACATTTCTCAACTTATTTTTTGAGGCCAATATTAACCAGATAAAACCTGACAAAGACTATGCAGTAAAAGAGAACTAAAGACCAACCTCTCAGAAATTTAGATGTAGAAATTCTCAATAAGATATTAGCAAGTAGAGGCCAGGCCCGATGGCTCACACCTGTAATGCCAGCACTTTGGGAGACTGAGGTGGGTGGATCATGAGGTCAGGAGTTCAAGACCAGCCTGGCTAACATGGTGAAACCTCGTCTCTACTAAAAATACAAAAATTAGCCAGGCATGGTGGCACATGCGTGTAATCACAGCTACTCAGGAGTCTGAGGCAAGAGAATTGCTTGAACTCAGGAGGCGGAGGTTGCAGTGAGTTGAGATTGCACCACTGCACTCCAGCCTGGACAACAGAGCGAGACTGTCTCAAAACAAAAAAAACCTCAACATATTAGCAAATAGAATTCAGCCAAGTATAAAAAGAATTATATGCCATAACCAAGTGGATTTTTCCCAGGTATGCAAGGCAAGTTCAACATTCAAAAACCAAAGCAATCCATCATATCAAACATGTTAAGAAGAAAAAAAATCAGTCAGTCATCAACTGATTCTGAAAAAACATTTGGCAGAGTCTAACCTTTCATCATTAAAAACTCTTAGCAAGTTAGAAATGGAAGAATACTAACTTAATAAAGAGTATCTACAAAATTCCTATAGCTAACATCATACCCAATATTAAAGAGTAAATGCTTTTTTCATAAGATTGGGAACAAGACAAGTATGTTTGTGTTCACCACTCCTGTTTTACACAGTACTGTAAATTCTAGCTACTGGAAGTAGGCAAGAAAAAGAAAATGTGTGCAGGTTGCAAAGGCAGAAATAAAGCTGTCTTGTTTTGCAGATGACATGATTATTATGTAGAAAATCTCAAGGAAATGACAGAAAAAAAAATTTCCTAGAACTTGAGTTCAGCAAGGTCACAGGATACAATATCAAAGCACAAAAATCAGTTTTATTCTGTGTATTAACAATGAACATATGAAAACCAAAGTTAAAAAGTTCATTTACAATCACTCCAATGAAAGTAATATGCGTAGATTTACATTTAACTAAACATACACAGGACTGGATGCTGAAGATTTAAAAAATACCGATGAAAGAAATGAAAATCTAAACAAATGGACATACCACGTTCATGGATTAGAAAACTCAGGATAATAAACTGTCAGTTCTCCCCAAATTGATTCTATAGATTGAATGTAATTCTTATAAAAATACCAATAAGATTTTTGTAGAAATAGGCAAACTTAATCTAAGACTTGAAAGTCACAGATCCTAGAATAGCAAAAACAATGTTGACAAAGAAGAAAGAACTGGGAGAATAGTTCACTTTGATCTTGCAGCTTACTATACTGTCACAGTTATCAAGACAGGGTGGTACTGCTGGCAGAAGGATAGACTTATAAATCAAGGGAAAGACTAGAGATCCCAGAAACAGACTGACAAAATACGTTTAACTGGTTTTTTACAAAAATGCAAAAGCAGTTCTGTATTATTCCATTTTCATGCTGCTGATAAAGATATACCTGAGGCTGGGAAGGAAAAAGGGTTCAATTGCACTTTCAGTTCCACATGGCTGGGAGGCCTCAGAATCATGGCAGGAGGCAAAAGGCACATTTTACATGGTGGTGGCAAGAGAAAATGAGGAAGAAGTGAAAGTGGAAACCCCTGATAAACCCATCAGATCTTGTGAGACTTGTTCACTATCATGAGACTAGTACAGGGAAGACTGGCCTCCATGACTCAGTTACCTCCCTGGATCTCTCCCACAACACGTGGGAATTCTGGGAGATACAATTCAAGTTGAGATTTGGGTGGGGACACAGCCAAACCATATCAAGTTCCATGGTGGAATTTTCAGGAGTAATTAGATATCCATAGGCCAAACCAACAGAAAAAAATAAGGGTCCCAAAGACTGCTCCCCTCAACCAATCTCAAAAAAGAGTTGTCTTAAACCTCACACCTTATATAAGAATTAATTCAAAATGCATCACAAACTTAAGTAAACATTGGAGAAACCATTTTATAAAATGAAAAACATTCCATCCTCTTCTCGCAGGCTTTTACACTGGTGTCTTACAGAGTCCTTTTGAAAAATCTTTTTAGCCCTTCAGTATTGGATTTGGACCGCACACCTCTGGGAAGCTCTCACTGGTCCTTTGGCGAAGCTACCCTGCTTGCTCTTCCATCTTTTTTTTTTTTTTTTTGAGATGGAAAAAAAAAAGCCTGTGGCCAGGCTATAGTGCAGTGGCACGATCTCAGCTGACTGCAACCTCTGCCTACCAGGTTCAAGTGATTCTCCTGCCTCAGCCTCCCGAGTAGCTGGGACTACAGGCGTGTGCCACCATGCCTGGCTAATTTTTTGTATTTGAGTGGAGATGGGGCTTTACCATGTTGGCCAGGATGGTCTTGATCTGACCTTGTGATCCGCCTGCCTTGGCCTCCCAAAGTGCGGGGATTACAGGCGTGAGCGACCACGCCCGGCCGCTCTTCCAACTTATGGGCTCTAGTCCTTACACGATCAGTCCTCTGTGCACGTGCAGAGAGATCTCTGGTCTCTCTTCCTCTTCGTAGGACAGTAGTTCTGGCAGATTCGCACCCCACTCACCTGACCTCACTTAACCTTAAATACCTCATTAAAGGCCCTGTATCCACATGTCATTGCATTGGGGGTTATGACTTCAACCTGAGTAGGAGAGGGAAGCACAGGGTAGTTCATAACCAAGTGTATTAACTTCTTAATCAATAGTGAATGAAGTGTACAGTTCTTCAACTTTGTTTCTCTAGTGGCATGAGATTTTGTGGAAATTACTCTGTGATTCTGGCATTTGTTGGGCATTTTGGTTTTCAGTGCTGTTTGCAAAATTTGAATGTTTTGTTTGCTGCCTTGTACATTTTATTAGGAACTTGGAAGAGGTCTGTAGGCACAGGTATCTGGAACAATATTTTCCCTTGACTCCTTTTATTTCAAATACAAGTACTGAGATGGACAGGTAATAAATTAGAACAAAAACTAGTTAAAAGGTTTCATGGTCAACTGGCAGTGATTAAGCTAGGAAAATTTTATGGAATGTTCTTTCATTGTGGACAGGCTTATATTAGTAACAGTACTTTGGGAGGTTGAGGTGGGTGGATCACTTGAGGTCGGGAGTTCGGGACCAGCCTGACCAATATGGTGAAAGCCTGTATCTACTAAAAATACAAATATTGGCCAGGCGTGGTGGCGCATGCCTGTAATCCCAGCTACTTGAGTGGCTGAGGCAGGAGAATCACTTGAACTGGGAGCCGGAGGGTACAGTTAGTTTAAATTGCACCACTGCACTCCAGCCTGGGCGATGGAGTGAGACTCCGTCAAAAAAAAAAAATAGTAGTACACTGATACATACACACACACCCCCTATGTATGTGTAAAGGCTCCTCATTCGTGTCTCCACTTTCCTTCTTTAGTCCCCTACCCTTCCCCTGATGGTAGGAGAAAGTCATCATTTCCTCTCTCATAACCTCCTCGCAAGCTTCACTGCTTTCACTTGCACTGAAATCAAGCTCGTCTTACACAGAGATCTGATTTTACCTTTTAAGCTTGACATTTTATCTTGATTCCAACCCTAGTTGATCTAGATATTTCTTTAGATTACCTTCTTACTACAGGTACCAATTTGTATGTCTCATATGATGTATAGTTTTATCCCTTGCATCAAATAGTGATCATTTTGGGGATAATCTATTTCTTATATACCTGTGACTTGCTCCCATAATGTCTCAAATATTTATACTTCAGGGCTGGGCACAATGGCTCACTCACAACTATAATCTTAGCATTTGGGGAGACTACGGTGGGAGGATCGCTTGAGGCCAGGAGTTCGAGACCAGCCTGGGCAACATAGTGAGACCTCATCTCTACAAAAAATTAAAAAATAACCAGGCATGGTGGCTTACACCCATAGTCCCGGCTACGTGAGAAGTTGGGGCAGGAGGATTGCTTGAACCCAGGAGTCGGAGGTTGCGGTGAGCTATGATTGCAGCACTGCACTCCAGCCTGAGGAACAGAGCAAGACCCTGTCCCAAAAAACAAAGCAAGACCCACTCCTGGATGCATTCCCTTACCTATTCTCCTTTATTCAGAGCAGGGATACGCTTACATATGCAGACCGCCCCCATTTTTTAGGTATCTGTTTTGAGTAAAAGGCGAAAGATTTATGCGATCTGAAGAGAAACCAGAATGTTAGGTGTCTGTTTTATCTGTTTCCTAGCATTATATATTATTGTACTAATATTATTTGAAGGAGTCTGATGGATTTGAAAATGAAAGCATTAGTGGTTCTCCCTATAGAGTTTTCAGAGTTAATGAATCATAGGTTTATTTCACTGGGTTTTAGTAAAAACCCAGAGCACTGCCAAAACCCTAAAATGGTCTAATGCTAATTTCCTGCGTCATGCAGATACCAGTAGGAGTATTCCTGGTTATGAAACACATGGTTTCTTCTTAAAAACGATGCCTTGGTTTTTTGTTTCTGTGCTTTGACGACTTTATTCAAATTGTGATTTGTTTACCTGTCATAGTCGATGCTCCGAGGGAGAGGAGGTTGTTACAAACACACGTTCTATGGAATTGAGAGCCATCGCTGCATGGAAACCACCCCGAGCTTGGCGTGTGCTAATAAATGTGTCTTCTGTTGGCGGTAAGTAAAAATGAATGGTCATGGTGATCGAATATGTAATGAGCTGTGGTCATCAATCTGCCCAGCTCACACTCAGACTTTCCTAAGAGCTCTGCTTTCTTGGTGATTAATCTCCTTTGTATTTTGAATATTACATGTTTATGCATTTGGCTGTTTTCTTGACCAATTTTGTCAGGAGGTTGTTAATTTTTTTAGTCTTTTAAGAACAAGATTTTAGCTTGTGGAGCCTCTTCATTATATCTTTGTTTTATATTTCAGTAATCTGTTTTTTTTCTATTCTTTTTCTTTCTTCTTTTTTTGATTCAGAGTTTCACTCTTGTTGCCCACGCTAGAGTGCAGTGGCGTGATTTTGGCTCAGTGCAACCTACGCCTCCCAGATTCAAGTGATTCTTCTGCCTCAGCCTCCCGAGTAGGTGGGACTGCAGGCGCCTGCCACCCTGCCCGGCTAATTTTTATATTTTTAGTAGAGATAGGGTTTCACCATGTTGGCCAGACTGGTCTCGAACTCCTGACCTTAGGTGATCCGCCCACCTCGGCCTCCCAAAGTGCTGGAATTACAGACATGAGCCATTGCCCAGCCTTCTACTCTTTTTCTAATTTAAGTTGCGTTGGTAGCTCACTGATACTCAAGTTACCTCTAATTACTTTCCTAGCTGCATTCCGTAGATTTTCGTTAGCAATATGCCAATTATGATTCACTTACAAACATTTTCTAATAGTAATGTGACTTCTATGTAACTTGTGGGTTAGAAAATTACTTATTTTTAGTATTGTACTTATTTTACATTTTGGGGGGTTATATGTTTGTTATTCATTTTCACCCAAATTGTATTATTATTAGAGAACACGGGCTTTATCAAACAAATTATTTGAAATTTACTGAGAAGTACTATATGCCTAGTATAGTGTACAGCCAGTTTTAAAAAAATCTAATGAATGTACATGAAAAGAGTATGTATCTATATTGTTGAGTAATAAAACCACAGCAAAATCTATTTTCTGTTAGTCATTACATGTTTATTTTATATTATTCTGTGATCTTCTTTATCCATAATAATGCCTTTTGGCTTAAAGCCTGTGTTGTCTTATATTAATATAGCTATACTAGATTTCCTTTGGTTGTTAATGCTTGCCAGGATTTTTTTTCCCTCTTCTTTTATTTATCCTCAGCCTTGTCCTTTAAGTATGTTGTTTTTATAAACAAGAGTTTGGCTGGCTTAATTTTTTAAAATCAAGTTTTTTGAAGTTTAATTTACATACAGTAAAATGTACCTACTTAAAATATACAGCTCAGTGGATTTTGCTAAATATGTATACTGTGTAAGGATGACCACAATCAAGATACAGAACATTTCATCACTCCTAGAGGTTTCCTTGTATCTGTTTGTGGTCAGTTTACCTTACTTCACCCAGCCCCAGGCAAACTGATCTGCTTTCGGACAGTGTATATATTAGTTTGCTTTTTCTAGGCTTGCATAAAAATAGAATCATATAGTATCCATTTTTGTGCAGGGATTCTTTTGCTCTGTAAAATGGTTTGAGATTCATCCACATCATTGTGTAAATCAGTAGCATGTTCCTTTTCATTGCTGAGTAGTGGTCTGTTGTGTGGTTATGCTATAGTTCATTTATCTACTCACCTCTAGGTGAACATTTGGATTATGGCCTGGTTTTAACTGGATCATGAATAAAGCTTCTGTGAATGTTAGTGTGTAACAGTTTTTTAGACAAATAATTTTGTTTATCTTGAACAAACACTGTGAGGAATTGCAGGATTTGTAAACGTCCATTTGGACAATTTTTCTTTTTTAACTGGTTAGTTTTGCCTGTCTTATTTATAGTGATTATCGATAAACAGTGATACATTATTGATAAAAATTTATTTTTATTCTATGCTTTTGTGCTTTCTGTTTATCTTGCTCTCCTACATTGTTTTCCTTTTTTCTATCTGTGACTAGTTTTATGTTGCGGTGTCTGCCTGGGTTCTTGTTGTTGGAGGTTTTTCAGTTTATCTTGCTGGAAGTACAGGCCATGAATGTTGTGTTGCAGCTTGCTACAGCCTATCATATGTGAAATTGAGTCTTTTACAACAAATGGGAATAGTTTAAGTGAAAGAAAATGGCTAAATTGCACAACTCTGTCTCTCTTTTTTGGGGGGGCGGTGGTGCTTGCTACTAACCCATTTCTTTTTCTTTTTACTTTTTTTGAGATGAAGTCTTGCTCTGTCACCCAGGCTGGCGTGCAGTGGCACAATCTCAGCTCACTGCAACCTCAACCTCTGGGTTCAAGTGATTATCTTGCCTCAGCCTCCCAAGTAGCTGGGACTCCAGGTGTGCGCCATCATGTCAGGCTAATCTTTGTATTTTTAGTAGAGACAGTGTTTTACCATATTAGCCAGGCTGGTCTTGAACTCCTGACCTCAGGTGAGCCGGCCACCTTGGCCTCTGAAAATGCTGGGATTACAGGCATGAGCCACCATGCCCAGCCTCCTAACCCATTTCTTTCCTTCACTGACAACTGCTTACTGTTCATCTCCTAGTTTTCTACGCCGACTTATGTCTCCATAGCTGCTCATTTTGTTGTGGTCACTAATGACTTCCTTACTATCTGATCTAATAGAAGCTACTTAATTCTTATCTTAGTTGAACGCTAACAAAGCATGTTGGGAAAGAAGAGGAAAGGCCACTTCTTTTGTTGGATTCAGAGACATCAGTCTCTTCTAGTACCCTACCCAGTTTCTTTTCAGTTTCCCCTGTTAGCTCTTCTTTCTGTTTCTGTCCTTTGGCTTTCTTTTATGACTCTGTGTTATGATGGTAGGAGAAGTAAACCATTTCCACGGCTTCATTTCCCGCCTGCAGTTTGACACCTTTAAATACTTCGCCTCCATCTTAGTCTCTTTTCTGAGTTTTCGTTCTCCATTTCTGATTGCCTGTTGCCTGTCTTCTGCGTCATCCAAAGTCATTTCAAGCTTAATTTATTTATCACAGAATTTATCATGCTTGTGTTAACTTGTTCTGCTTTTGGTAATGGCACCATTAGCCATCTGATAGCCCAGGCTGTACATTTCTTCCCTTTTTCTCTATCTCACTATATCCATTGGGTTATCTAATTCTGTTGATTATGTTTCAGATTCTCATTATTTCTCCCTTTAACAGTCAAAATGACTTAATACTTTCTAGTCAATGTCATTTTTAATTTATCTCCATATTGGCACAAGAGTTATAATTTTTTTTCCCCAAAGTTCTTAAAAATATGATTTTGATTATTATAAACACTTATAATTTGATTTGGGGGTTAGAAACAGCTGTAGCAAGTAGACAGTGTTACAAATATGAAATCAGTGACTAATGGGATTGACTACTTTGAATTGGTAACACTACTTTGAATTTGATACTTTGAATTGGTAACACTATTTTGACTCAATAGTAGTCAAAACCTTGGCTCATACATAGCTCCCTTCCTCCTCTTTTTTGTCATTGTTACAAATTACAACTTTATATACTGTATGCCCATTAACATAGATTTATAATTGCTGTTTCATAAATCTACAAGACAAGATCTATTATCTCTTGCCTTTTAAATCATCAAGAGAAAAAATAGAGGCGTTAAGGTGCAGTGGCTTATGCCTAGCACATTAGGATGCCAAGGTGAGTGGATCACTTGAGCCTAGGAGTTCAAGACCAGTCTGGGTATAATGGTGAAACCTCATCTCTACAAAACGAGCAAAAGTTAGCCAGGCAGGGTGGTGCATGTCTGTAGTCCCAGCTACTCCAGGAGGCTGAGGTGGGGTGGATCATAAGCCTGGGAGGTGGAGGTTGCAGTGAGCCTTGATTGTGCCACCGCACTCCAGCCTGGATGACAGAGAGAGACCCTGTCTCAAAACAAACAAATGAAAAGCAAACCCAAATAAATAAAAATCCAAAATACAATGCTGGCTTTTGTATTTACCTATGTATTTTACCTTTATGTTGTTCTTTGTGTGTTTGTATAAGTCTGTCTAGTGTCCTGACATTTTTGTCTAAAGGACTCCCTTTGGCATTTATTATAGAGCAGGTCTTCTAGCAGTGAACACTCTTAGTCTTTATTTGTCAGTGTCTTCATGTCTCCATTTTTGAAGAATCATTTTGCTAGATACAGAAATCTAGACTGACAATTTTGTTCTTGTAGCATTTTAAATATGTTCTCCTATTGACTTGTGGCCTCCATGGTTTCTGCTGAGAAATTGGTGGCTAATTTTACTACAGACCTTTTGTATGTGATGATCATCTTCTCTCTTGCTGCTTTCAAGTTTCTTTCTTTGTCTTATTCTTCCAACAGTTTGATTTTAACATCCCTTGGTATGGATCTCTTTGCGTTTTTACTACTTAGAGTTTGTTGAGCTTCTTAGTTCTGTGAATTCATGCCTTCTACCAAATTTGGGAATTTTTCAATAATTATTTCTTCACGTGTTCTTTCTGTTCCTTTTTATCTCCTTCTGGAACTTTTATTATGCGTATGTTGGTATGCTTGATGATGTCCCCCAGCTCTTTTCAATTTGATGGTGTCCTAAGGCTCTGTTCAATTTTATTCACACTTTTTTTTCCTCCTTAGACAAGTGAATTCCAAATTGCTTTGTCTTCTTCTTTACTTAATTTTTTCTTCTGCCCGTTCAAATCTCCTGTTGACACCCTCTAGTGAAGTCTTCATTTCAGTTATTCTTTTACATTTTCTGTTGGGTTCCTTCTTTTTTTTTTAATCCTGTTTGGTTCCTTCTTATCATTTTTATCTCTTCCTTGATATTCTGTATTTGTTTGGACATTGTTTTAATGTCTAAACCTGCACCTCTTTGTCCATGGTTTCCATGAGCTCTTTGAGCATGTGTAAGATAGTTGGTTTGAAGTCTTTTTTTAGTTGGTCTAATGTCTCTGCTTCCTCAGGGAGAGTTTTTGCTAATATCTGCTGTGAATGGGCCACACTTGTTTCTTTGCATGCTTTGTGTCTGAAGTTTGTGTCTTAAGCTCAGGGTTTAGCTCATGATTTGGCAGAGATTTCCTTGAGCTTACGAAGCCAAAGATAAAAAATGGAAGAAAAAAAAGCTTCTAGTCTTTATAGATTGACTCTGTCTTGGCACATTTAACATTATTTTTCTTTTTCTGTTTTCTTTTGAGACAGGGTCTCGCTCTGTCACCCAGGCTGGAGTGCAGTGGTGTGGTCTCCGCTCACTGCAGCCTCCGCCTCCCGGGTTCAACAGTTCTCCTGCCTCAGCCTCCCAAGTACTAGGACTACAGGCATGTGCCACCACACCTGGCTAGTTTTTGTATTTTTAGTAGAGATAGGGTTTCACCATGTTGACCAGGCTGGTCTGGAACTCCTGACCTCGGGTGATCCACCTGCCTTGGCCTCCCAAAGTGCTGGAATGACAGACTTGAGCCACCGTGCCTGGCCTGGCACTCTTTTAATGTTTAGCCAGGCCCTTTACAACTCCGCCTCAGCCTTTGCTTCCTGCTTGGCTGAGCCTAAAGATCAGGCTGCTTCTTATCATGTATCCTGTCCAGTGTGTCTTTCTGAACCCCAGGCACATGCAGGTGCTTTTCATTGCTCCAGTTCACCAGATTAGCTTTGGTGCCCAGCTGTTCTTCCTGGGCATTCAGCTGTTTATTGTTTGCCTCAAACATAATGTTTTGCTTAACAGCAAGTTGTTCATGTACCTACTGAAACCTATGTTAGCCCCTCTCCCCACTTCTAAAACATTCTTATTGTAAAAGTTTTTGAACATAAGCAGAGAGCGAATGGTATAATGAACCTCTGTGAACTCATATAGATAATCATATTCCATTTACCTATTTTGATACAAATCCTAGCCATCATATTGTTTTATCAGTACATACTTCAATTGACAGGTCATGTGAAATGTAAGTAAAAGGTCTGTTAAAAACTAATGTAGCCACAATACCATCATCCCATATGAAGCCCAGTCACCTAGGTTGGAGTACAGTGGTGCAGTCATAGCTCACTGGAACCTTGAACCCCTGGGCTCTAGTGATCCTCCTGTCTCGGCCACTTGAGTAGCTCCAGCTACATGCTTGTGCCACAGTGGCTGTCCAATTTATTATTATTTTTGGTTTTGGTAGAGACAGGGTCTTGCTGTGTTTCTTAGGCTATTCTCGAACTCTTGGCCTCAAGCAATCCTTCCCCCTTAGCCTCCTAAAGTGCTCAGATTATAGGTGTGAGCTACCGTGCCAGGCAGTTCTTATATGTGTATTTCTTCTATTAGTAATCTAGGGATGTGGTTAAAAAAAAACACTGAAAGTATCTCGTAGGTCATCCTATTAAATCATTGGTTCTCAGCTGGGGGCAAAATTGCTATTTTTTGTCCTATATGGAGACTCGGAACATTTGACAATGTCTTGAGATATTTTTGATTGTTAGAACCAAGGAGAGTGCTACTGGTATCTAGTGGGTAGAGGCCAGGGATGTTGCTAAACATTCCCTAATACATAGGACAGCTCTCCACAACAAAGAATTATCTAGCCCAAAATGGCAGTTGTGCTGAGGTTGAAGTAACCTGTCTACCATGGTCTACAGTTACTATTTCAGTGAAGGGGATTGCTGGAACATGGTAGCATTGAAATAAAATGTGACAAAAAATACACTTTTTAGGGATAGAGTAGTGCTTACAGGGTTTGAAATATTTTAGGGTGAGCACTTGCAAGACGAAAGTATGTTAGCCATATGATGATGTGGACTGTAGTATTTGGATCACATTATGCTTAGGCTGTAGGACAAATAAGCAAGTACTTTGTGTCCTAGTTTTTTCCTGTTTCACAGTTTACAGTCAGTATAAATCCTAATCTCTTCTTAAGATCGTTTGCATAAGTAGTTGGTTTTTTCCAGGTCAAGATGCAAAAGAAATAACAGAATCTAAAGGGTAGTGCTCCTCAATCTTAGTTTCTTGTTCACAGCCAACAATGCAGTCTTTCAGTTTCTTGAGCAAGACATTCACTGAGAGTTTTAGAAAGTAAATGGTATGATTAACAAATTTCTTAATGAGATTTTAGAAGTTCTGAAAGTGGAGATATTTCATTTACTATGGCTTCTGGTAAAGAAGGACTAATATACAAGCTTTTAAATTTAGAATTTGCCATCTGTTTCATTGAAATATGTAACAAGAATGTCAGAAAAGATTCATTAAAAATTGATTTAAATGTTACATAAATGCTTTTATTATTGTCCTTTTCTTTTAGCAGATTCTTAAAATAGCCTCCAAGCCTCAGTTTCTCAACGATAAAACAATAGTACCTTCCTTACAGGGTTGCTGTAAGGCTTCATTGCTTGAGTGAGATTCTGTATATGACAGTGGGTTTTTTTTTTATTCTTTTGAGACAGGGAGTCTCACTCTGTCACCCAGGCCGGAGTGCAGTGGTGTGATCTTGGCTGACTGCAACCTCTGTTTGCCAGGTTCAAGCGATTCTTCTGCCTCAGCCTCCCAAGTAGCTGGGACTACAGATGTGTGCTACCACGCGGGCTAATTTTTGTATTTTTAGTAGAGATGGGGGTTTCACCATGTTGGTCAGGCTGGTCTTGAATGCCTGGCCTCAAGCAATCTGCCTATCTTGGCCTCCCAGAGTGCTGGGATTACAGGCGTGAGCCACCGGACCTGGCTGATGACAGTGTTTTTAAACTACAACATGATGTACATATATGTGATTTTTTTCCAAGTAGAAAATATGAAGTAGACTGTTATGGATAGATAAAATTATTCTACCAATTTTCGGAAGGATATATTGGTTATTTATATGTATATATAGATATCACACATTCATTATTATGTGCCTCTTATTTCTGTTTTTAAAATTTTGTTCGAAAGTTTTATTCTTTGAAATTTTGAATTGAGAATTCTGTTTTCCTTTCTCATGGTTAGCCTGAGAGGTGGGGGAAGGGTGGAGGAAAACAGTTATATCTGTCTTGAAGAAATAACCCAAAAAATCTTGATAGACAGTTCTCCAAAGAAGATATACAAATGACCAGTAAACACATGAAAAGATATTCATAATATCCAAAAAGTAGAAATACTTCAGATGTCCATTAACTGATGAACAGAGAAACAACATGTGGTGTATCCCTTGAAAGGAATGTAATCTGGCAATAAAAAGAAATTAAGTAGTGATACAAGCTGCAGCATGGATTAATGTTGAGAATATTATGCAAGTGAAAGAAGTCAGTTACCACAGACTGCATCTATAGTAAGATTGCATTTCTGTGCATTGCTTAGAACTGACAAATCTGTAGAGACAGAAAGTAAGTTAGTAGTTGCCTACAGCCAGAGGGGATACAGGGATTGAAGAGTGACACCCAAAGGGACAGGGTTTCTTTTTGGGAATGAAAAAATGTTTAAAATGGATTTTGGTGATGGATGTACAACTCTGCCTATACCAAAAGCTAATGATGTATAAATTTTATTTAAAATAAGATTTATGGGGAATTTTATGGCATGTGAAATTCTTTTTCTTTTCTTTTTTTTTTTTTTTTGAGACAGAGTCTCGCTCTTTTGCCCAGGCTGGAGTGCAGTGGCACGATCTCAGCTCACTGCAACCTCCGCCTCCCAGGTTCAAGTGATTCTCCTGCCTCAGCCTCCCAAGTAGCTGGGATTACAGGTATGCACCACACGCCTGGCTAAGTTTTGTATTTTTAGTAGAGATGAGGTTTCCCCATGTTGGCCAGGCTGGTCTCAAACTCCTGACCTCAGATGATCCACCTGCCTTGGCCTCCCAAATTCCTGGGATTACAGGCTTGAGCCACTGTGCTCAGCCTTTTTTTTTTTTTTTTTTTTTTTGGTAGAGTCTCACTGTCACCCAGGCTGGAGTACAGTGACACATTCTTGGCTCACTGCAACCTTCACCTCCCGGGTTCCAGTGATTTTCCTCCGTCAGCCTCCCAAGTAACTGGAATTACAGGTGGATGCTATCACACTTGGCTAATTTTTTATATTTTTAGTAGAGACGGGGTTTCACTAAGTTGGCCAGGCTGGTCTCGAACCCTTGACCTCGAGTGCTCCATCGGCCTCAGCCTCCCAAAGTTCTGGGATTACAGACATGAGCCACCATGCCCCACCACATTATTTTTCACAGGGCTAAATAATATTCCATTGTGAATATGTATCACATTTCCTTTATCCATTTGTCTTGTTGATGGACACTTAGGTTGATTTCTTATCTTGGCGATTGTGAATAGTGCTGCAGTAAGCATGAGAGTGCAGGTATCTCTTCAACATACTGATTTCCTTTCCTTTGGATATATATTCAGTAGTGGGGTTGCTGGATCATATGGTAGTACTAGTGTTAGTATTTTGAGGAATCTACATATTGATTTCCATAATGACTGTAGTAGTTTACATTGCCAATAACAGTGTATAAGAGTTCCCCTTTCTCCACATCCTTGTGGGCTTTTTTATTATTGGATAATAGACATTCTCACTTGGGTGAGATGGAATGTCATTGTGGGTTTGAATTGCATTTCTCTGATGACTGGTGATGTTGGGCATTAGAAATACATCTGTTAGCCGCTTGTATATGTTCTTTCGAGAAATTCGCTCTTTTTAAAATCAGATTATTTGTGGGTTTTTTTTTTTGCTGTTGGGTTGTTTAAATTTTTTGTATATTCTGAATATTAATTATAAGGATCCATGTAGAAATATTGATGAATAGTTTGGAAATATTTTCTGTTGTCATTCTTCAGGTTGTCTCTTCACTACACCCTGTCGATAGTAGTTTTTTGTTTTTTTTTTTTTTGCTGTGCAGCAGCTTTTTCGTTTGATATCATCCTGTCTATTTATTTTTACTTTTGTTGCCTCTAATTTTGAAATTTTATTCGTAAAAGCATTGCCCAGACCAATGTCCTTAAGTGTTTCCTCTATGTTTTCTCCTGGTAATTTCACAGTTGCGGGTCTTATGTTTATGTTGTTAATCTATTTTGAGTTGATTTTTGTATGTGATGAGAGGTGAATATCTAGTTCCATTTTTCTGTGTATGAAAACCCCATTCTCCCAGCACCATTAATTGGCGAGATTGCCTTTCCCCAGTGCATGACCTGGGCACTTTTGCTGGAAATTGGTTTCCTCTAAATATTTGGGTTTATTTCTGGGTTCTCTGTTTTGTTCCATGAGTCTGTGTGTTTGTTCTTATATCAATACCATGCTTCTTTGGTTACAATAGGTTTATAGTAACAAAAACCTTGTTTTTTAAGGTGGAGTCTTGCACTGTCGCCCAGACTGGAATGCAATGGCATGATCTCGGCTCATTACAACCTCCGCCTCCTGAGTTCAAGTGATTCTCCTGCCTCAGTCTCCTTGAGTAGCTGGGATTATAGGCACCAGCCACTGCGCCTATCTAATTTTTTGTATTTTTAGTGGAGATGGGGTTTCCCTATCTTGGCTAGGCTGATCTTGAACTCCTGACCTTGTGATCTGCCTGCCTCAGCCTCTCAAAGTGCTGGGATTACAGGCGTGAGCCACCGTGCCCAGCTATAGTATATTTTGAAGTATGTACTCTGATGCCTTGAGCTGTGTTCATTCTGCATAGGATTTCTTTGGCTGTTTGGCTGTTTTAGTGGTTCCATGTGATTTTTAGAATTGTTTTCTAATTCTGTAAGGAATACCTTTGATGTTTTGATAGGGATTGCATCGAATCTGTAAATTGCTTTGGGTAGTATGGTAACTTTAACTATATTTATTCTTCCAACCCATGGACATGGGATGTCTTTCCATTTGTGTGTGTGTGTTCTCTTCAATTTCTTTCCTCAGTGGTATGCAGTTTTCATTGCAGAGATCGTTTGCCTTCTTGGCCAGATTCATTTCTAGGTATTTTTTTTGTGTGTGGCTATTTAAAGTGGAATTGATTTCTTGATTTGCCTTTCAGCTAGTTTGTTATCAGCTTAGGAAAACACTACTGACTTTTGTGTTGATTTTGTATCCTGCAACTTTACTACATTCTTCAGTTCTAAGAGTTTTTTGGTGCAGTTTCTAGGATTTTCTCTATATAAGACTATGTCGCCTGTAAACAGGGACAGTTTAACTTCCTTCTTTCCAATTTGGATGTCCGCTATTTCTTTTTGTTGCCTTTTTGCTCTGGGCAAGACTTCCAGTGCTATGTTGAATAAGAGTGGTGACACTGGGCATCCTTGTCTTCACCAGTCCTTAGTGGAAAAGCCTTCTACTTTTTTTTCTCTTTGGTATAATGTTAGTTACAGGTTTGTTGTATATGGCCTTTATTATGTTGAAGTACATTCCATTTATACCTAATTTGTTGAGACTTTTTATTATGAAGGGATGCTGAATTTTATCAAAGGCTTTTTCTGCATCCATTGAGATGATTGATGGTTTTTGTCCTTCATTTTGTTGATGTGATATATCACATTTATTGATTTGTGCAGACAATGCTTATATCTTTGGGGAAAATCCCGCTTGATTGTGGTGTGTCATCTTTTTGATGTGCTGTTGAATTCTGTTTGCTAATATTTTTGTTGAGGATTTTTATAGCTTTGTTCATCAGGAATATGGGCATGCTGTTTTCTTTTTTGTTGTGTTTTTGTCTTGTTTTGTTTTCAGGGTAATACTGGCTTCATAATAAGTTTCTAAGAATTCCTTCCCCCTTATTATTATTATTTTTTTGGCGTCAGTCTCACCCTCTTGCCAGGCTGGAGTACAGTG
Organism: Cheracebus regulus; assembly: GCA_963574635.1. Taxonomy (NCBI): domain Eukaryota; kingdom Metazoa; phylum Chordata; class Mammalia; order Primates; family Pitheciidae; genus Cheracebus; species Cheracebus regulus. The sequence goes on along the minus strand of CAUYQU010014536.1, from coordinate 11,050 downwards.
GCATAATCTTGGATCACTGCAACCTCCAACTCCTGGCTTCAAGTGATTCTCCTGCCTCAGCCTGCTGAGCAGCTGGGATTACAGGTGTGCACCATAACACCTGGCTAATTTTTGTATCTTTAGTAGCGACGGAGTTTCACCATGTTGGCCATGCTGGTCTCAAACTCCTGACCTTGTGATCTGCCCCCCTCAGCCTCCCAAAGTGCTGGGATTACAGGCGTGAGCCACCACGCCTGGCCTAATTTTTTGAAATAGTTTGAAAAGAGTTAATGTTAGGGGTGTGTGTGTGTGTGTGTGTGTGTGTGTGTGTGTGTGTGTGTGTGTGTGTCTGTGCGTGAGTGTGTGTGTATGTGTGTAAATTTGGTGGAATTTAGCAGGGAAGCCATGTGGCCATGTACTTTTCTTTGCTGGAAGACTTTTTATTATTGTTTTAATCTTGTTAATGATCTGTTAAGGTTTTCTCTTTTTTCCTGGTTTGTTCTTGGTAGATTGTGTGTGTACAGGAATCTCTACATTTCCTCTAAGTTTGTCAACTTTTGGTGTACAGTTGGTTATAATAATCCTTAGTGAATCTTTGTATTTCCATGGTATTGGTTGTAATATCCCCTTTTTGTTTCTGATTATCTTTATTTGGATCTTCTCTTTTTTTTCTCAGTCAAATGGTTTGTCGATGTTTATCTTTTCAGAAAAGTAACTTTGTTGATTTTTGTGTGTTTTTTTTTGTTAGTCTGAATTTCATTTATTTTTGCTCTGATTATTATTTTTTTCTGTTCTAATAATTCTGGGTTTAGTTTGTTCTTATTTTTCTAGTTCCCTGAAGTGTGTTGTTAGATCGATATTTGAAATCATTTTACATTTTTGCTATATTTATTGTTGTAAACTTCCTCTTAGTACTGCTTGTGCTCTGTTCGTAGGTTTTGATGTTTGCTTCTACTTTCATTTGTTTCGATAAATTGTTAAAGTTTCTTCTTGCCTTCTTCATTGACTCAGTGGCTGTTCGTGAGTGTGCTGTTTGGTTTCCTTGTCTTTGTGTAGGTTCCAAAGTTCCTTTTATTACTGTTTCTTCTTTTATTCCATTGTCCAAAAAGATACTTGATAGGATTTTGATTTTTTAACATTTTTTGAGACTAGTTTCGCGGCCTAAAATATGGTCTACCCTGGAGAATATTTTATGTATGGATGAGGAGAATGTGTATTCTGCAACTGTAGCGTGAGATATTTTGTCAGTGTCTGTTAGGTCAGTTGCTAGTGGTTTAAATCTGGTGTTTCTTTATTGATTTTCTGCCTAGGGGATCTGTCCAATGCTGAGAGTGTGATGTTGATGCCTATTATGGTAGTGGAATCTGTCTTTCCCACTAGATGTAATGATGTTTGCTTTATAGCTCAGTGCTCCAGTGGTGGGTACATAAATATTTACAGCTGTTATATCCTCTTGCTGCAGTGATTCCTTTATCAATAGACAATGACCTTTTTTTTGGGGTCTCATTTTACATTTTCTGACTTAAAGTCTGTTTTGTCTCATATAACGATAGCTACTTTTGCTTGCTTTTGGTTTTGGTTTGTGTGGAATATATTTTCCCATCCCATTCACTTTCAGTCTATGTATATTTTTAGAGGTGAAGTGAGTTTCTTGTAGTCAACAAATAGTTGTTTTTTTTTTTTTATTCATTCAGCCAGTTTATATCTTTTAACAGGGGAATTTAATCCGTTTACATCCAAGTTATTAATGATAACTGATGACTTACTCATGTCGTTTTGTATATTCTTTGTTGTTTTCTTACTCTCTTATTGTTTATTTTTGCAGTTTGGTGATCCTCTGTAGTGGTAACATTTGAGTCCATTGGTGTATCTGCCTTACCAGTGAGTTTATACTTTTGCATGTTTTCATGATGGTAGTTATCGTTCTTTCGTCTCCTGATTTAGGACTTCTCTAAGCTGTTCTTGTAAGGCCAGTCTAGTGGTGGTCAGTTCACTCAGTTTTTACCTGTCTGTGACATACTTTATTTCTCCTTCATTTCCAGAGGATAGCTTTGCTTGGTGGTCTTTTTTTTTTTTTTTCAGCACTTAGAATATATCATCCCATTTTCTCCTGGCCTGTGAGGTTTCTGCTGAGAAATCTGCTGTTATTCTTATGGCACTTTCCTTACATGTGACATGATGCTTTTCGGTTGCTGATTTTAGAATCTCTTTGTCATTGTCTTTTGACAGTTTGACTATAATGTGTCTCAAGGAGGATTTTTTTTTTCTTGGCATTTAATCCATTTGAGGAATGTTGAGTTTGCTTGATCTCTCCTGAAATGTGGGAATTTTCAGCTGTTATTTCATTAAAATCTATTTAGTTTTCCATGTCTTTCCCCCTGTTCTCCTTCTGGAATTTCTAAATGCAAACATTTGTTCATGTGTTGGTGTCCCATCATTCCTGCAGGCTTTTTTCCTCCTACTCCTGCTTCTCCTTCTCTTGCTCTTCCTTCTCTCTCCTTTCTTCCTTCTCCTTTCCCTTCTTCTTTCTCCTTCTCCTTCTCTTCTCTTCCTCCTCTCTTCTTCCTTTTTTTTCTTTTTTGGTCTGACTGGATTATTTTAAAAGTCCTGTCTTCAAGTTCAGGCATTCTTTGTTCTCTTTGATCTATTATCTTGTTGAAGTTCTCAATTGTATTTATTTCATTCATTAAATTCTTCAGCTTCAAGTTTTATGTTTGGCTTTTTTTTGTGGTATCTGTCTTTGTTGAATTTCTCATTTAGATCATCAGTTCTTTTCCTGATTTCATTGAATTCTCAATGCATATTCTCTTATATCTCTCTGAGTGTCTTTAAGATCATTATTTTGAATTCTATTACAGGCCTAGATTTTCCTTTTTTTCAGGTCTGTTATTGGAGAATTATTGTGTTTCTTTGAGAGTGTCATATTTTCTTGCTATTTCACGTTTTTTTTCCCTACATTGATACCTGCACATCTGATATAACAGCCACCTCTTCTACTTTTGTGGAGTACTTTTCATAGGGAAAGACTCTCTCCTGGTGAAGTATTCTGTAGTGTTGGTTGAGTGGGGTGCTTTGACTTGTCTTCTAGATGGGCCCAGTAGTATAGTTTCCATGTGATTTCTTTGGCCGTAATCGGTGCCTGTGGTTTCTGTGAGTGCCTCACTGGCCTGGACTTTGGGTGTTTGTTGGGGCAGTGGCTTGGCTTTGCTAGGGGCACTATTGCTGGACTTTCTGGTCCATAGACCCTCAGGGAGCTTGTGCTATTTCTGGCAGCTCCACTGCTTATGGGGGTAGTATCTTCAGTAGTGCTGGTATCTGGGCAGGATGTCTTGGGCTCTGAGGGGCCTGTGGGGCACACAGTGGTTCTTCCTCTCTGGAGGGTGAGATGGGTGGCAGTGGTGCACACTGGAGAGCTGGTCCTTGGGCTTTGGCATTGTGTCTCTCTTGGGAGTGGTCTCCTTGCTATGCTGCCTGTGTTTTTAGATTACAGCATTCTTGGTTATGGTTGTATCACTAGGTATAGCTTGGGTTGTGGCTACCCAGATTTTTTTTTTTTTGAGACGGAGTCTTGGTCTGTTGCCAGGCATCAGGCTGGAGTGCAGTGGCACAATCTCACTTCACTGCAATCTCTGCCTCCTGGGTTCAAGCAATTCTTCTCCCTCAGCCTCCTGAGTAGCTGGGACTATAGGCGTGCACCACCATGCCCAGCTAATTTTTGTATTTTTTAGTAGAGACGGGGTTTCACCATGTTGGCCAGGATGGTCTTGATCTCTTGACCTCGTGATCCGCCCGCCTCGGCCTCCCAAAGTGTTGGGATTACAGACATGAGCCACTGTGCCCGGCCCAAAAGATTTTATGTAACCCAAAAGATTACAGAAGGTTGTAATTTTTTGTATGGTCATGGAGTGATGACGGTGGGACCTCAGGAATATGGAGATACAGGGGCTTTGGCTCCTGGGGCAGGATATACTCTGGCAGTGGTTTTGGTCCCATAATGGCATTTGTGTTGTAGCTGCTTGGTGGAGTTTCTTGTCCTTTTCCCAGGCCTGCATCAAGAGAAACACATTCTCAGGTCCTGTCAGTGTGATTTCCAAGCAAGCGTTTCAGCTGTCTTCCCTCACTTTATGAAGTGTTGACCTAGATGATAGTAACATGTGGTGAAAGTTTGCCTTGTTTGTGTAGGCCACCACAGTTTTTGTTTTGTTTTGTTTTGAGATGGAGTCTCACACTATCCTTGGAGTTGAGTCAATTAGATGACCAATATCTCTGGAAAGAGTTGAGTGATTTCTCTATCCACCCGTCTCTGTTAGGTGTTATGATTTAAAATAAGTTGGAAAATGCCACTATAAATGGTTGAATTCTTAGGAGGAAACCAGCCCCGATCTTGTGATTTTTAAAAATGGACAACTTCCTCATAAATGACTAGTTTAGGTCTTAGAACTTTTCATCTTGTTCCTAGGCACCACACCAACCCTGTGGGCACTGAATGGCGGTGGAAGATGGACCAGCCTGAAATGATCTTGGAGGAAGCCATCGAAAACCATCAGAACATGATTAAGCAGTTTAAAGGTATTTATCTTCCCTCTACAGCAGAATGCTAATGCCTGTTAATAGTCTGAATCACATTGGCCGAAGAATTGCCTCTTTGATAGGATTTTGTCCTCATTAGCAAATTTTCCTATAAGGAAAGTGAAAACTTTGTGGAAGTATTATGTATATTTTGCCTTTTTAGCTTTTACATACCATATGATGGAAGAACTAAATATTTACAGTGTAGCAACTTGGCCAAATGTGGTGACCAACACCTGTAATCCCAGCACTTTGGTAGGCTGAGGCGGGCAGATCATCTGAGGTCAGGAGCTCAAGACCAGCCTGGCCAACATGACAAAACCCCATCTCTACTAAAAATATAAAAATCAGCTGGATGTGATGGTGGGCACCTATAATCCCAGCTACTTGGGAGGCTGAGGTGGGAGAATTGCTGGAATCCAGGAGGTGGAGGTTGCAGTGAGCTGAGATTGTGCCACTATACTTCAGCCTGGGTGCAAAGAGCAAAACTCCATCTTAAAAATAGATCAATAAATAAATACAGTTTAGCAACTTATAATGTGGTGCATTTAACTTGAAAGCATTACCTGGGAATGTACCATCAACCTTTCTAGAAATCTTTACCATTGTTCTGTCTTGCCGAGCTGAGCAGCCTTTTGAATGGATTGGAAATTTTAGATTAGTAGAAAGTCTTAACTAATGTTAGTGATGGGAAAACATTTTTTAATGAATACTTTATTCAAAAAAGGAAGGTAATATAAATAGCAGTTTCTTCCATATAATGCATAGTGATGTGGTAAAAATTCAGCCACTCCATTTTTTGAATTTCCTAATTTATTTCTGCCTTATATTAACAAATATTTGACTTTACTAGAGGTCACTGGTTCTCAAACTTTACCATGCATCATGCATCAGAATCATCTGGAAGGCTTGTTGAAACAGGTTGTTGGTCTCCTTTCCCAGAGATTGGTTGAGTAAGCCCAAGAGTGTGCTTTTTTTTTTTTTTGACAGGGTCTCACTCTGTCACCCAGGCTGGAGTGTGGTGGTGCCATCTTGGCTCACTGCAGCCTTCACTTCCAAAGCACAGATGATCCTCCCGCCTCAGCCTTGGTCCCTGAGTAGCTGGTGCTACAGGCGCAGACCACCGCCACTGGCTAATTTTTTGTAAAGATGGGGTCTAGCTATATTGCCCAGGCTGGTCTTGAACTCCTGGACTCAAGCCATCCACCCGCCTTGACCTCCCAAAGTGCTGGGATTACAGGTGTGAGCCACCCTAGAATGTGCATTTCTAACAGGTTTCTGGTTGGTGTTGATGTTGGTGACCTAGGGACTGCACTTTGAGAACCACTACTCTATCTGTGATGGCTTCATAAAGCAGCAGCTGGAGGCGATGAATCGAGATTTGTTAGGTTCCCTGTTGAATCTGTATGCTCTGGTCTCTACCTACCACTGGCGACTCCTTCTCTCCTGTATTATTCTTTCCTGTCATATGCAACCATTAAAAAATAGTCCCAGTCAAGGCTGTTTTGATATAGGCACTCTTATGGCGTTAACAGCCCATCAGGCTGTTTTGATATAGGCACTCTTATGGCGTTAACAGCCCATCTGGGAGTCTTTAGAAACCCTAGTAATTAGCATTCTGAAGATCAGGTGATTCTTTTATGTAAGGAAATTTGTTCTGTTCTGGCCACTCGTTCATAATATTACAATAGTTCTTACCACTTGATATGGCTAGACTTTGTCCCCATCACCCAGATCTCATCTCTATAATCCCTGTGTGTCAAGGGAGAGACCAGGTGGAGGTAATTGAATCATGGGGGCCCTTTCCCCTCTGGTGTTCTCATGATAGTGAGTGAGTTCTCAGGAGATCTGATGGTTTTATGAGGGGCTCTTCCTGCTCTGCTCTGCACTTCTCCTTCCTGCTGCCTGGTGAAGAAGGCACCTTGCTTCCCCTTTGCCTTCCCCTGTGATTGTACGTTTACTGAGGCCTCCCCAGCCATGCTGAACTGCGAGTTAATTAGACCTTTTTCCTTTATAAATTACTCTGTCTCGGGCAGTTCTTTGTAGTAGTATGAAAATGGACTCACACTTATTTCTCATTACTATGAGAATAATATGAGAAATTATTATGAGAAATGGAGAAAAGTCATGCAAATAATGGTTCAAGATCAATAGTAATTTATAAAAGATAAAAGTCAGTAGGCCGGGTGCAGTACCTCACGCCTGTCATCCCAGGACTTTGGGAGGCCAATGCAGGTGGATCACCTGATGTCAGGAGTTCGAGACCAGTCTGGCCAATGTGCTGACACCCCGTCTCTACTGAAAATACAAAAATTAGCCAGGCATGGTGGCATGCACCTTTAATTCCAGCTACTTGGGAGGCTAAGGCAGGAGAATCACCTGAACCTGGGATGGAGTTTGCAGTGAGCTGAGTTCATGTGCCACTGCACTCCAGCCTGGGTGACAAAGCAAGACTGCATCTCAAAAAAAAAAAAAATTAATAATTACACTTTTATTCTTTATGAATTTTCTAGGGAAAGTTGACCTGTACATATTTGTGTCTATCTGTGCGTGGGCTGGATTTTTTTTTTGTGCATTTACAAAGATGCTAATGATTATTTTAATTTCTCATCTTCATTTTTAGTTTCAAGCATTTTTCGTTGGCGGGAGATAGGGAACAGATTTCTTCCTCTGACTTGGATAAAGCAGTATCTTTTACCAGTGTTTTGGAAAATTAAATGAAACTATTGATAAAGAACTAGGAAGCCCCACATCTGGAGTTTGACTGGCTTTTCCAATACTCATTGTTGGTTTAGTTAATAATTGATTATTGATTTTCAAATAAGCTATGTGTTTTTTAAATAAATTTCAAGGCAAAGTCTTATTTTCCTTTGGATAGTGTGTTAGGGTTCTCCAGAAAAATAGAACCAATGGGTGTGTGTGTGTGTGTGTGTGTGTGCGCGCGTGCGCGTGCGCGGAGAGAGAGAGACTGAGATTGGGATTCATTCTTTCATTTTTAGGAGTTGGCTCATGTATTTATGGAGGCTCAGCAAGTTCAACATCTCATGGGTTGACTGGCAGCTTGGAGACCAAGGAAGCGTGGGAGTTCAAGTTCAAAGGCATTCTCTTGGCAAAATTCCTTCTTGCTTGGAACAGGTCAATCTTTTTATATTAAAGCCTTCGAGTGATTGGATGAGGTCCATCCACATTATGATGGGCAGTCTACTTTACTGAAAACCCACCAATTTAAATGTTAATCTCATCCAAAAAATACCTCCACAGAAACATCCAAAATAATGGCCGAACAAATATCTGGGCGCTGTGGCCCAGACAGGTTGACACATAAAATTAATCATCACAGATAGTAATATCAGAAACAGAAAATGCCAGTATTTTTATTTTTATATGAAGTTGATTTTTCGATTGAGTGCTTCAGGAGCTAATGGGATGATGTGTGAGGTTGTGTGTTTCCTGGACATCCTGGAATCTCCCTGAATGAACGGTGTCTTGGGCCGTTTGTGTGGGGAGGAACCAGCCTTCCCCTGAAGAAGAGACGTTCGTTTCTTTATGCTGAGATGTCCTTCATACAGAATGACAGTCTGAATTCTCATAGTAATTTTTCTGACAGGAGCATTTTTGCAAATGCTCCTTAAATGGAAATTTGTAATGAATAAACCATGAGGTAGACTTTATTGATGTTAATAAAATGTGTTAGGTGAGTTCCGTGAGCACATGTTTTTCATTGTCTGTCAGTCCTGGAGAAGGGCTTTTCCTGTGCAGAAAGGGGTGTACAGTAGTGACCTTAGGCTTACGTTAATCAGCAGGTATCTCAAATGGTTTGTCTATGGGTTCTTACGGTGTAAAGAAAACAAAAGAATTTGAACGTGTAGATTCTCTTGAGGGGTGAAGGATTCAGGATAGCAGAGAGAAAGAATAGAGCATGTCTGTGGATGCTGAGTAGGCATTGGGATGCATAAGATGGAAGGAATGATCCCCAGAGAAATTCAACAACGGCCACCAATTTCATTCTTAACGGTGGTATTTACGCAGTATCTATTTTACCCTGGTAATTCCTACAAAGGATTTTTTTTTTCGTATCTGAATTGATTGACTTGGTAACATGTTACCATGTCAGCAAAACATCTGTGTATTTAATCAGCAACAAATTTGCTGGAAGGGTTTTCAGAGTGGAACTGCTTGATATTTGTGCGTTGATGCTCTTCAGGTTAGCAGATCAATTTTTCTTTAAGCTAGTAGAAAGCAGGTGCATGTTTGAAGGTGTGATGGGTGTAGACAGGCCAGCACATAGGCACAGAGGAGCCTCATTTGCTTTATTTTTATTTTACTTTATTTATTTATTTTGAGACAGGGTCTCGTTCTGTTGCCCAGGCTGGAGTGCAGTGGCAGCATCTTGGCTCACTGCAGCCTCTGCCTCTTGTGCTCAAGTGATCCTCCCACCACAGCCTCCTAAGTAGCTGGAACTACAGGTGCACACCACCATGCTCAGCTAATTTTAACATTTTTCCTGGAAATGCATTCCCCACCTATATTGCCCACGCTGGTCTTGAACTCTGGGGCTCATGTGATCCTTCTGCTTGGGTCTCCCAGAGTGCTGGGGTTACAGGCATGAGCCACCGTGCCTGGCTCTCATTTGTTTTACATTTTCACAATGCATGAGAGATCCCTTAATTTGCAATTTTTGGACCCTGGTGACTATTTGTTTAATGCTGTTTTCTGTGTTCTGTTAGGTTAAACAAGCCATTACTTTTTGAAAATCCATCTTATTGCTATTAATAGTCATAGTGAATCTTGCTGTGAAACTATATGATAATAGAAAAGAAAAAAACCCTAATTATAAAAGGGTAAAGTGCATAATTTGTAAGAATCAGAGCCCTTCTGGAAAACTGGTGGTAGTCTTTAACACTTCAAAGAAAAAAATGCTATGTAATTTCTTTTAAAATGATAACTTTGACAGCATTATAGAATTTTAGTACTTCAGAATATTGATTGTATTTTCTGTTCTCTTGGCAGCAAGTAATTTCAACTGAAAAAGACCCTAAAGGGATAGGGCCTTATTCTGTTGCTCAGGCTGGAATGCAATGGCATGCATAGTTCACTGGAGCCTCAAACTACTGGGTTCAAGCAGTCCTCCCATCTCAGCCTCTCAAATAGCTGGGATTACAGCCACAGCTATTTAGCTATTAGCCACACCCAGCTAACATTTTTAAAAAATTTTTTGTAGAGATGGGGGTCTCGCTATGTTTCCCAGTCTGATCTCAAACTCTTGGGCTCAAGCAGTCCTTCAGCCTCAGCCTCCCAAAATGCTGGGGTTACAGGTGTGAACCTCTGCACCCGGCCTTAATTTTTATTTTAATAATATTGTATCTGTGGGAATACAAATTTCAGGCTTGAACAGAAATGCTTGCAAACAGAATTGTTGTATAAATTGGCAATTATAGGCAATTTTCAGAGGCTTGAAGGCGTTTCTTTCGTAGTTGGTGATGTTCCGGGTATCTCCACTTTGGCCTCTTTTTGGAGGTCCACTCGTAGCTCATTAACCATTTCCCTCGCTCTGGCTTGGAGTCCTTTGCTTTCTAGTGTGAGTTCCTACCCTATGACGAAGAACGCCTGCTGTCTCTCCTGGGTCTGGTTTAGTTGTGTGTAAGGTGGAACTGGCTGTGGGGATCGTTGCTTATTGTCGGAGTTCCCCAACTGGAGCTAAGTGGCCAGTCCTCAGCAGCTTTGGAAGATAATCCCTGGTGTTTTCAATGCTTCTTTGTTTTGTTTTGTTTGAGATGGAGTTTCGCTCTTGTTGTCTAGGCTGGAGTGCAGTGGCACGATCAGCTCACTGCAACCTCCGTCTCCTGTGTTCAAGCGATTCTCCTGCCTCAGCCTGAGAGCTGGGATTACAGGCCTGCGCCACCACGCCCGGCTAATTTTGTATTTTTAGTAGAGACAGGGTTTTTCCACGTTGGTTAGTCTGGTCTTGAACTCCTCACCTCAGGTGATCTGCTCACCTTGGCCTCCCAATGTGCTGAGATTTCAGGCATGAGCCACCCCGCCCATCCTTGTGTTCTTAATTCTGAGGGCAATCATTGTCTTTTCAGTTATTTCACTGAGTTATAAAAATATCTTTCTTTTCGTGACCTTTATTAGCTTTCCTTTTATATACATACAAAATTAACTTTATATTGATTAAAAGTGGGTCAGAATTCCAGTGCCACTCAGCATCTATTCAAAATGCTGCCTGCCCTCTTCTAAGTACTATCATGGCAGGGAGAAATCATTCTCAGAAAATAGGGCTGAGGTTTCTTTAGCTCAGTTTTCCATCTGTTCAGCAAATATCAAGTGATTGCACAGTCTTTTTTTTTTTTTAAAATACATTTTATTGCGTTTTAGGTTTTGGGGTACATGTGAAGAACATGCAAGATTGTTGCATAGGTACATACATGGCAATGTGGTTTGCTGCCTTCCTCCCCATCACCTATATCTGGCATTTCTCCCCATGTTATCCCTCCCCAAC
>CAUYQU010014527.1:0-20674 GCA_963574635.1 Cheracebus regulus | reverse complement strand
GATCATTAAAAAATCTGGAGACAACAGATGCTGGAGAGGATGTGGAGAAATAGGAACACTTTTACACTGTTGGTGGGAGTGTAAATTAGTTCAACCATTGTGGAAGACAGTGTGGCGATTCCTCAAGGACCTAGAAATAGACATTCCATTTGACCCAGCAATCCTATGACTGGGTATATATCCAAAGGATTATAAATCGTTCTACTATAAGGACATATGCACATTAATGTTCATTGCAGCACAGTTTACAATAGCAAAGACCTGGAACCAACCAAAATACTCATCAATGATAACTGGACAGGGAAAATGTGGCACATATACACCATGGAATACTATGCAGCCATAAAAAATGATGAATTCATGTCCTTTGTAGGGACATGGATGAACCTGGAAACCATCATTCTCAGCAAACTGACGCAAGAACAGAAAATCAGACGCCACGTGTTCTCATTCATAGGTGGGTGTTGAACAATGAGAACACATGGACACAGGGAAGGGAGCATCACACACTGGGGTCTGTCAGGGGGAAATAGGAGAGGGACAGTGCGGGGTGGGGAGTTGGGGAGAGAGAGCATGGGGAGAAATGCCAGATATAGGTGATGGGGAGGAAGGCAGCAAATCACACTGCCTTGTGTGTACCAATGCAACAATCTTTCATGTTCTTCACATGTACCCCAAAACTTAAAATGCAATTTAAAAAAAAAAGTGGAAAGAATCCAAATATCCATCAACTGATGAATAGACAAACAAATGTGGTGTATTCATACAATGGAATATTATTCAGTGATAAAAAAGAATTCTGTATTAATCCATGCTATTATGTGTATAAACCTTGAAAACACGCTAAGTGAAAGAAACCAGAATGACATCTCATGGTTTCATTTATGTGAAATGTTCACCATAGACAAATCTGTAGTAGATTAGTGATTGCCTGGAGTTGGAGGGGATATGGAGGATTGAAGGTTGATGGCCAAAGGGTGTTAGATGTTTTGGGGGCGTAATAAAAAGATTCTAAATGTGTTAATGGAGGCACAACTCTGTGAATACACTAATGTCAACAAATTGTACATTTTAAATGGGCAGATCAGTGTGGTATTTGAATTATATCTCTATAAAGGTGCTAAAACAAAATATAAAACAGTTTTCCTAAGTAGTGACCCCTCCTCATTTATTGGACCAATAGTCTGGGAGGAACCAATCATGGCCTTCCTGATACAAATCAACATGTACAGATAGGATGAGAGGCAATTGTGCTAACAAAGTACCTCAAACCACAAAGTCTGTCTGTAAACTGATGCTTTTGTCTAGGACAAATGACCAGGGGCAGGGAATAGGTGAGTAGCTCCCAACTTTTTTGTGTACAGTAATGGTAATATAGTCTGGAAGGGCAAGCATTGAAAAATGCTAGGTGATAAGAGTCATTTTATTTTTCCCTCTCCTCTTTTCCCCTCCCCTGCTCTCCTGTTCCCCTTTCCTGTTTTTATTTATTTGGTTGTGAGACTTGATCTGGCTCTGTTGCCCAGGCCGAGTGCAGTAGCAGTATCTCAGCTCACTGCGACCTCTGCCTCTTGGGCTTAAGCCATCCTCCCACCTCAGCCTCCAGAGTAGCTGGGAATGCAAGTGCATAGCACCATGCCTGGCTAATTTTTGTATTTTTTGTAGAGATGGGGTTTCACTATGTTGCCCAAGCTGGTCTTGAACTCCTGGACTTAAGGGATCCGCAGGCCTCGAACTCCCAAAGTGCTAGGATTATAGGTGTGAGCCACTGCACCTGGCCTTCCCTCCACTCTTCCCCTCCCCTCCCTCTTCGCCCCTCTCCCTTTCTCTCCCTTCCCTTCTTCTTCTTCTCCCCTGTTCTTCCCTCCTCTTTCTCCTTTTCCACTCTTCTCTCTTCCCCCCCATAGATATTGTAATGACTTAATTTAGAATTATAGTTAAGTGTGCATTTGAAGTAACTGTTCTAATTTCATAATTTTGAAGTATTTTCTGAGAATAAACTGGGTAAGTGCAGAATTGAGACAAATCTGTGCAATAATCGCTGATAGGAAGTATTTTGAAGTATCAGTTCTCTCCTTCTTTCTTGTTTCTTTGACTTGTCACTGAATCTGCGGTCCTACAGGTAGTATGTCCTGCTTACTGTTTATTTACATCACACCCCAATTCTACGTATAAGCATCACTTTCACCATGGTGTATTCAAATGATCTCTCAGGAATTTAGTCATATTACAGTCTCGCATAAAATTACTGCCCTTCAAAACTTTTTTTTTTTTTGCTGCGCGGGGCATGGCGAAACCCCATCTCTACTAAAAATACAAAAATTAGCTGGGCATGGTGGCAGGCGCCTGTAGTCCCAGCTACTCAGGAGGCTGAGGCAGGAGAATCGCTTGAACTTGGGAGGTGGAGCTTGCAGTGAGCTGAGATTGTGCCACTGCACTCCAGCCTGGGAGACAGAGTGAGACTCTGTTCCAAACAAAAACAGAAACAAAACAAAACAAAAACACACATTTTTTTGCTAACATCATTTGAAGAATAGTCAGTTCAATGTACAGCTATGTAGACCTGACCAATGGTTGTATTTTACAACTTTCAGTTTTGAAATGTTGGATGACATCTTTCAGTTTAAAAAATTAGTATTTCTATAAAATATTTTTTTTGCATGGAAATGTTTCTGGAATGTGACACTTAAATTCTAATTACTATTATTAAATATCAATGAATTTGTTTTGCATAACCAAGTAGTTGGATAAGTTCAGTTTATGTGCTGTGCAATACTAAGATACTTGGCATGGAGAGAATCACTGGCTTGCTAAACATAAAAGAATTCAGCATTTTATCAATCCTATGTTAATTGCATTTATATTTCTGACAGTTTCCATGATGGAATTTTAAAAAAAAGAACATTCAATAGGATCTGAACTGAGTATTGAAATGAGTGTTTCCTGAGTTCCAATTAGTGAAAGTATTGAGATTTGAAGAATGGTTGTGGAGACAAGGTTTTATAATTGCTCTTCTGGGGAAAAAAATGGGTAAACAATAAAATCTCGAGATCTCTCAAACAAATATGTAATCATAAGGAAAACTTAAAATCCACAGTGAAATGCACACCTCTTAATTATATTAACATTGATATCTATTTTAAATAGATATCAATATCAGCTATGAAAGTTTTGTATGTTTTGCAGGGGCAAGTTCTCTTAGTGTACTCCACATGCTTATCATTACACATCCAGAGCACACAACACAAACATATTGGGCAAGCAAAGAATCCAGGCTGATATATGTGAATGCTTATGCGGCATTCTATCAAAGGAGATAGATGTGCATAAGGAGAAATATGGAGAAGTGAATATTTGTCTAAGGTTCCTTTTTTATAGCAGCTTAATTTTAATAGTAAACACTTGTAACGAATGAATGGCCATAGGCAGAGACTAATGGTGTACTTTCAGTGTTTTCAGTGACTGGTTCACAGATTAGGTTTCCAAGAGAAGTAGAGTACCTCTAAGGAAGAAGAGATGGGGTAGCAAGAGGCATATTTGAGACTGTTCTTAGGACCAACACCTATGGATTGAAGGGAAGAAGGCAGAATCATGGGAAAAGGTAGAAGAAGCTGGTCTGCAATGCAGTCTTGAGGAAGGCTTCAGCGGAGCCAATAGAGAATTCTGAAACTGGCATGCCCTTGAGAGTTGTTCTAAATTTGGGTGAGAGGGTTAGGCCTTTATATCCTTGGTCACTTGATAGTAAATGCTGGAACAAAGTGGTGGTCTTTAGCTAAGGCACTTTGCAAAGAGGGCTTATAGCTGAGAACACTTGTGGAACCTAGGAAAATGAGTCTTTCATTCTTGAAGGGGAATCTTCATATCTTCCACTATAAATGATGCTATATTTTAGAACCAGGAAGCACTGAGAAATGCCATGTGGATAGATTCCTTCCTTCTTTTATTCTATCTTGGTTTCTTTCTTTCTGACCCCTAATCTAGTATGTCTCCAAAAATACTTTTAAGAATTAGGCCATTAGTTATCATAAGGAAGGAAAGGAAATAATCATTTCCATAAAACTCAACTATTCTTTTAATATCAAGATATGGGTTATTATTATACTCAACAATTATAATTATTAATATTTTCCATGGAAAATGAGTTTCTTATATTGAATGACTCAAGTACTCCACGGGACCTTCCCTGTCTATGTAAGACTAGCATTCTGTCAGCCAAATAGTATGTTGGAAGGAAGGTCCAGGTAAAATTATTTTGTCACTCTATATTAAAGAAAAGAAAAAATGAACATTTATTGAGCAGGCACTAAATATAACAAAGTATCTATATATCTGTATTAGATGTTGAGAAAGAATGAAACAGTACATTGATTTGAAAAGTTTTGCTCTCTTTAACCATTATTTTTATAAAATAAAAGTTTACTAACTAATGTATAAAAATAGCACTTTATAAAAACTACAACATATTCATTTGGGCTGGGCTGTTGTTTGGTTCCCTCTTTAGTCACAATTTTTTTCTTTATTTAGCTATTGCACAGCTTCTGAGGCATCCAGAAAAACGTCAAATTGTGGAGAAGCATGTGCGTAGATATATGAAATCAACATTTCAAATTGGCAACAGAATGACCTTGTTTATTAAGTACTGATCTTTTATCAAGCTGCTACAATAAAACTGACTGTAACATTAAACATGGTAGACATTACTAACCAGAAATGTTAGGCATTTAAAGTGACGTTTACTTATTTTTTTTAATAAGACACTTGGAAGTGTCACTTAAATCCCACTTAAGAAAGGATTTCGGCTAAAGGTTGCTGAGTCTTTTAAGATTTCGGTGAATTTTTTTTCAGATTGTTCCTCACTCAATTCAGGATACTTGTCATTGCTGGCCATACAGCATGGATCAGAGTTAGCTCTTGTAGATGTACAAAGATAACTCAAGGCACTGATTTCTGCATCTTCAGCCTCCTCATTTTATTAACTATTAAAATTAATTCCCTGTAGAGGTAATTTGCATCAATCAACAGAATACAAGAATTAGAAGAGCTTCTGAGGCTTTTCTGTGACTAAAAGAGCAATTCTTTTATTGACTACCGTAAATGTTAGATTTACTAAAAGGGAAAAGTGTTTTAAATTAAACCGCCCCTCTAATTTATTCATGATAGTTCTGAAAACATGTGGGTAAAAGTTAATCATGTTGCTGAATCTAATTTAAAAAGTGGGAGGGAAAGTGCTGAATATTTTTCCTCTTTGAAATTACATGTTGTTTGCAATATTAGCCTGCCTGTATTTTTCATGTAAACCTTTTGTACATTGAAAACAAATTCAAAGTAAGGAATTTTTGTTTTCAGGCTTAGACCTTAAGAATTGATGCTCTTTTTCTTTTACTTGTACACAAAAGTCTAAGCAATTCTGAAGCAATACTACAGGGACATTGGGTCATTGCTAAGAAAAAATAAAGTTCATGAACTATCCACATTTTAACAATCTAATTGTCGATTGTTGTTTCCCAAAGTGGTGATTTTAAATGATTATTTTACTTAACAGAACTATGATTTTTTCTTCATTCATGCAACAAACATCTCCCGATGGATGCCAAGCAAGAGTGACATGTAGGCATGCCATCCTAGGTCAGTGTTCTATAATGCCCAAGCTTCAGTAAAGGCCTCATTTTTGTTCTTACAAACTGCCCCTCTGGGGCCTCATGAAGGCACTATTCCTGTTTCAGGAATAGGTCTATCCATCCTTGTCTTTTGGTTTCCTATCTCGATTCTCCTTTGGCCATTCCCATCTCTAATCATTTCAAAATCCTGCCTCCCAAGCTAATCGGTCTAGCTTTTCTAATCTAGCTTCCCATTACTCATCATTTCAATTCCTTCTTCTGTCTCCCTATTGCTTTCCTAACCAATTTCAATTACTTATCCTTATCTTGAAGGCCATTCACTACTCTGCCCTGCTGACGTCTTTTTCTTATCACCTAAGATTCCTCCCCCGGCTCACACTTCTACAGGCAAGCACGTTCCCAAAGTATGAAAATGTTTTGGATTTATATCATGCTGTTGCCTTGAAGAGCTTTATTCTCTTCCTCATATCTTCTCAGAGAAGAAAGTAATTTGGCTGTGGTTAAAAAATCACCAAGGCAGTAAAATCTTGTATTTTGTATACAACTTCCTTTCTAATGACCTCTCTGTATCTTTACCTCACATTTGGCATTCACTTATAACCAAGAGTGTTTCTTAGGCAGCTGCCCTGTTTTCAGGTTGTGTCCTATGTAGTCGCAAGTGGCTATTCTTAAGAAATCGTAGAATCATTAGAATTTAAGTACTGACAGGGATTTCCTATATATAAGAATCCAACTTCCCACTCAGTGTAGAAGTCCATCTCAGAATATTCTTGATGTTTAAAATTGCCTTTTCAGGAGAGAACATCAATTTGCAAGACAAGCTCTTTCCTTGTTGCCTAGGACTCATTTTTAGAAAAATGTTTTTTTGTATTGAATTGTTTCCCTGCCACTTCCTCCCTTTGCTCTAAGGCATGTTGTTAGAAAGATACAAAATAATTCTAATAATCTTTTTTTGCCTCGATAATACAACTGAATACACCAATAATTTTCTCTATTAAACCTTTTCTGTTTGGGATTAGATGCCTAAATTACTTCAAGGATTCTTCTCGTGGAAACATTTTTGAGAATTTTCTTGTCTTGCGGCACCTCTGATTTGATAACTTCACCAGCAGACTTCACAAGAAACTTGCTGTCAGCGTTGGTCCAAATGTGGCCTATCAGTTACTGTGTTTAGTCATTTATATTCGAGATAGTTTTCATAACCTTAAATTGGTAATTAGTCATTCTCTTTATTCTTTAACGACTGCAAAAGCTCACATTCATAGTGTTTTGGTTACTAAGGTATCCATAGGCTCAAAAACTCTTTAAAATTATTGTGTAATGAAAATGTTAACCATATTTAAGAGTGTGGCTTAGAAAAAAAGGCCTTGTTTTTCAGTCTCATGTTTTGAAGAACTACTGAGCTGTCACTGAAGAGTATTTTTAGAATTTTTGAATTGCTCACACATGAGCGCTTGGGGAATTGTTCAGTGAATATATCTCCTGAGCACTTTGTTCCTTGAAATTATCAAATCCTTCTTGGAATTTCTTTTTCTCCCTATCTTATGATGTGCGGGTGGGACGGGGACATTACCAACACAATTAGAAATTCATTTCTTCTTTTTTTTCTTAGTGAAATTGATTTTCCAATTGGTTTATGTATTTTATTCTATTAGAAGTTCTGGAATCCTCAAAAGTCTAAGTAGATCTATCAAAGCTCTTATGGAAACTCTACATACACATATAATCACACAGAGAATTGAGAATTTGTATTTAATTTTAGAGTTACGTGTACCACTGGAATCACATTCATATTTCTATTACAGCATACTGATTCTAGGTTAAGAATCACTAATTTAGTTCTACCTCATTTTACATACACATTTTCCTGAAAAGATACATAAAAATAAAATCATATGAATAAGTTGTATGTTTAATAGTTCCATTCAGTCATCTCATAAGACAAAATTACCAAGCTAATTTTAATTCAGATCTTTATTTGTAGAATATTGGGTTTTAAATTTGAACACATATGTACAATTTTACCTTTTTCTTCAGAATACTTTAAAGTGTTTTCACAACTGGAAATATCAAAAACATTTTTCTCTGTAAACCTTCAATCTCCAACCTTCTTCAGTCTTATCTGCAGTTATCTCCTGCATATGTAAATGATGTGGTAGAAGATACAGCCCAAGATGAATTTTAGTTATTTAAAGTGTGTCATAACATGAACATTTTACTTAAACAGGTGTAGGAACATTTTATTTAAACAGATACAGGTATATTCAAAATTACTATTAATCATTTTTAATTTTTGCAAAAAAACTTTGAAAATCCGTAATTTAAAAAATAAATTTAAAATGTGTATATATGAATAATGTATAAAGATAGGAAATATTACCATGAATTACACAGAACTCAGTGTATCTAAATTTACAGTTTTAAAATAACAAATCATTTTAATTATCTGAAGATTTCATTGATGATATGTTTCCTTTTCATATTTGTTTTTAGTTAACCAATATTAACATATAAATTATTAAACAAAAATTGTACACCAGTTCTGTGGTCTTTCCTTTGTCATGTGTGAGTCATATAATTTGCTGAACTTAATGAAAGCTTCCATTTGCACTTGAAGGCTGCCAATATGCCAGATTATGTGCATTTTGTAGTAAGGATTATGGAGCTGAACAAGTACAACAGACTCGTGAAATATATTGTCTACAAATTTCATCACTTTTGGTAAGAAATGCACAAAGCCTATAATGATGTCATTGCCAGCTTATATGTTTGTGAATTTCAAAATATTTGCCGTACGTTAAGGACTAAAACCTGGTTTTATATATAAAGATATTTAAAAAACATATTTCTGGAGAGCTATGAATATACAACTAACACAAGGCAAATTAAATTCAAAATGTTGTATAAGGAATATATTATTTAAAATTTTTAGTATAATCAAGAAAAAGATACAGTATTATTTTATCAGTTGATTAATTGGTCATGGGATTTGGCCTATTTGTATTTCTGGGTATCCAACAGAATCAATCCCTTAAAATGCTGAATATCACAATTTGTAGTTCAGCTAATAGATTTATATCCATTTTATTACTTAGTCATAATATAAAGGAAGTTGCCTCTTCATATCCCAGGGAAGCTATGGTAATTGACAAGGAGTGGGTCCAGGTTTTATGGCACCTGAGGTGTTACACAGCTCGAGGAGTCCCTTTTAAGAGAAATGGACAAGTCACTGGAATAATTCATTGAATGTAGTGATTGAATATTTATTTAGAACATAAAAATAAATCACAACAGATTATAAAATTAATAATGCTAACAAATTCTGCAAGTATAACAAAACTTATAAAATGAACTTAATTTTTAGAAAATTGCTTGACGCATTTCTGTGATTTTTTTTTTTGACTCTATAGTTTTGACTCTATATAAACTGCTGTTTATTCTCTGATTGCCTCTTCATTTGACATGGTTCTGTTACATTTTCTATGTTGAGAATAACAAGATAATGCAGTCTTTTCTCTAGTAAGATTGATTATAATCTGTCATTTTGTTACTGATAGTTTAGAAAAGTTGCATCAAGTTTCTCAATTTGTTATTGGTGATTTCATATACATTCTTAGGACCATGACGAAACTTGGGAAATAACTCTATCAAATGTCTTTTATCTGTGAACTGTAAGATTTGGAAGAATTTTCAAAGACCAGTTCCTGGCTTTATAAGTTTTGAACATTGTGTCTCCTTCACTCCACACAGCTTTGTGTTGCCTGAAGCTCTGGGCACACTGATTTTGGAGTGATCTCTAGGCTTGCACTTTCATGTTGCCAGCACCATGGTAATCAGGAGTGTTCGTGGAAGCTACACCTGGACAGTCGCAAGAACCTAAGGGTACATGGAAGAGACTGAGAACCACAAGAATGTAATCCCATCAAACAGAAACTAAATGTACCTTTAACGCAATTTCTAATTAGCCAGATCCTGAAACGGCCCACAGTCACCCCAATGCCATCTAACCCAAAGGGAAAGCGTGATAGAGGCAAAATTAATATGTAGACATTGATCTTAAACTTCTGCGGTTAAAATATCTCACTCGTGCAAAAATACAAAAGCAAAGGAGCGTGCCAACCCATCCCTAGAGCCTTTTCCAATGCGTTAGAAAGGAGTTCATGCAAGTGAGGGGCCCTGAAGCTTCACCCTTCCTAGCCTCACAGTAACTCCACCTCTGTGGTAGACAGAAACATTTCTAGACCACAGGAACTCTGTTTGGCTAAGGAAACAAAGAAGCTGTCCTTACAGTTAAACAGAAATAGTTCTATTTTTTTTTTCCTGGAGTTCAGCACCATTTCTCAAGGGATTTTTCTTAGATGTTATTTTTATGAAGTCTTCTCCACAGGTTCTTTTCACACATGACACTACTTCTTTAAATCACGCCAGTCCTTGACTAGTGTAATATTTTCAGGGAGAAAATAGGAGGGCTCCAGTAGGCTTCAAATGTTCATTTATTTTCCAATTTTTTGACTTGCATAAGAAGCAGTAATCTCTTTCATGTGAAATATTCCCCTTGATTTATTTTGAAGAACCAAATGGCATTGTCTGATAATGGGATGAAAACCCAATTCACTGAACAGAATGTGCTATTTGTAATCTGGATTATCCTTTAGGCTTTTCGGCATAGTCCTCAAGAAGCTGAGAATCTGTTATTTTCTTGATTTAAACACACATGCACATACACACATTTGCATAAGAAATAAAAATGTTGTAAGCTGAAATAGGCAGGATATTTCACCTGAAAAGCCTGAAATAAATGATGATGAGAACCTATGAACTAAGCTCCAGTATAAACAAGTGGGTTATTTAAATTCTCATTATAGAAACTTCCAGTGAGCAATGCAACATGACTGTGGGACCATAATTCAGGAACAATCTGTAGAACAAAATATAGAGGCATTAATTGTGTTATATTTGCAGCCCACATACTGTAATACCAGGTTTGCTCCTTTTGTTCTGGCTAAAGATGAGTCAGGAACCTCTGATATAGCCATTCCTAAAAGACAACAATGGATTCAGAATGTGAGACTGAGAGAAATCCTAGAAGTCTGACCTTCAGAACAGTTTAACTGTAGATCAATAATACATTACTTAGACCTATGCAGTACCAAACATCTCCTCAGCTGTTGCTTATACCCATTACTGGAAATAGTAAAAAAAAAAAAAAAAAAAAAAAAGGAAAAAAGAAAAATCTCCTCAGCTGGCTGCCAAGGTACTATTTTATCTTAAATAAGCTGGTTGAGAGCAGTCAATATAGATAAATTTTTCCCAGTGACAATTTACTGATTCAGAGAACATGCAACATTCAACCATGAAATAAAGTACAGGCCCACCCTGTAGAATATGGTCACCTGGCTTTCCTGTTCTATAAACGTCCTACCATAAGAAAAGCGCTTAAGCCTTTGATGTTCATTTAAACCAAGGCTTGTTCTAAATTCCCTAGATGCCATCTCATACATTATTACATCTCTCTTGGCATACTTCTCTTCTTGAAGTGCATAACACATATATACCATCTAAAAATGTTAAGTATTATTTATATATTGAGGGAGGGGGAGACCCAGGTCTATGGCCTTATGTGTTATTAGTGAATTACAATTTCTTAGGGTAATAGGCCATGATAAAAGTCATATGTTAGGAAAACTGTAATCCAGTAGGGAAAATTTCCAATATTTTTCAAAGTAATTTGCTACATTTGGATACAAATTACATAGGCGTTTTTAGTGGTGTCCTTACTTGCTTTTTTGTCAACATGAAGAGTGTAAATTAAATCGGTGCTAATTGTGCTGTGCTTACACAAAGGATTAATTTGAGTATTATCCTATCCCATCAGTTCATTTTCACCATACATTTTTATCTTTACAAAATTATTTTTAAAACTCCACTGGAAAAAAACATATATATAATAACCTACATGTAAAGTACACAATTTAGTAAATTTTGATATAGGTATACATATCTGTGAGAAAATTACCAAAACTGAGATAGCACTCATATATAGTACCCCCAAACATTTCCTCTTGTATCTTTGTCATTCCTTCCGCCAGCCTTTTCCCAGAACTCTCACCTTCCCCAGGCTGATCAATACTCAGCTGAAGACTCAAGATGGGGCCTGTGCAGATGTCCCTGAGTTCTCTCTCTGGGGCACTCTCTCCTCTCTGTCACTCTGTTCAGCAAATTCTAGCTACCTTGACCTCCCTGAATTCTCAGCTCCATCTCTTTAACTTAGGGAGACTTTTGGGGTCAGGCAGGGACATGCCCTTCTTATGTTGAGACCTGGAAACTTCCAGCATTGTATGCTGGGGCAACCATAGGCATCATCTCATTGCATTCCTTTTCTCTAATCACCATGCTAAGCTAACTGTTGCCTAAGGTCTGAAAACTGTTGTTTCATTCACTTTGTCCAGTTTGCCATTCTTTCATGAGCAAGCATAAACCTGGCTCCTTTGGGCAAGAAGCAGAAGTCTCCCTAGTGACTGTATTTACTTCATTATTATTGTCAGCTTTGGAAAAAAAATTGTAGAGATCGACTATTTTATACTCTTTAAGTATTTTTTATGTTGATTTTACTCAAACAGAAGGAGTTTATTAGGAATATTTTGTTACACAGCTTATAACAAATAATTGTATGAAAATTAGAAAAATCAGATAAACAGATTTTTTTTTTTACAAGACTTCTTGTGGTTGTAGAATGACTCTAACATTTTGTAGTAGATTTTTTAGGATTTTGTTCTTAGTGCATGTATTAGTCTGTTTTCACACTGCTGATAAAAGCATACCTGAGACTGGGAAGAAAAAGAAGTTTAATTGGATTTGCAGTTCCACGTGGCTTGGGAGGCCTTAGAATCACAGTGAAGGGTGAGAGACACTTCCTCATGGCAGTGGCAAAAGAAAATGAGGAAGATGCAAAAGCAGAACCCCCTGATAAAACCATCAGATCTCGTGAGACTTATTGACTACCATGAGAATAGTATGGGGGAAACTGGCCCTATGATTCAAATGATTTCCTACTGAGTCCTGCCCACAACACATGGGAATTATTGGAGTACAATTCAAGATGAAATTTGGGTGGGGATACAGAGCCAAACCATGTTAGTGCATATGTTTAGAGGGACATAGAAAACTATAGAAATGTAATAAGAATATATGCATATTGTTATTAAATGAAAACATTTGAAATTATAAAAGTAGTAAATATTTTTTAGTAAAATTACATATATGAACAGTAAAAGGTGAAAACTGTTTAGTTCCCATTCCCAGAGAAAACTTTACTTAAATTTTACATAGTTTTTTCCTGAGTTCTTCCTATATCTGAAAAACACACTGGATTATTTTTGTATTCAAAAGAAAAGAAATTGTTTTAGACATATTTCCTTTTCTTTCACTCTTTTTCTTTTCACTTAATTCATTCAGATAAACGTTACCATTTGAAAGGCCTCTGGTGATTCCTTTATATAAATGAACCATTATAAAGTTAACCAATTTACTAACGACAGACATTTATATTGCTCCTAAGATGTTGCTGTTGTTCATTTATTTGACTGTTTCTTTAGTTTTAATTTCTAGACAAGTTGCTACATCAGAAATAATATACACTTAATATTGCAGTAGTTATAGGGGAATCTGTCCTTTTTTCCAGCAATCTGTGAGTGTCTGCTTTCAAAAACCTACTTTAAACTGTTAGCATCATATTGTCTTCTAAATCTTTGCCAAAAATTAATGTAAATGAATATGCAATTTTAATTGTCATTTATTGATTATTAAGATTTAGATTTCAATCTGTTTACTAGCCATTTTAGGGGAATGAACATTGTCTGCCTATGGACTTTGCCTGGTTTTATGTTGATATGTTCATCTTTTTCTTATTTCCTCATTTGTAATATCATTTTAAAGTGCTTTTAAAATGGACAGTTTTTTTTTTCACATTTTTTAAGACTCCGGTTGTGATTTTTATTAAAGTTAGATTTATAGAAAAACTGGGAAGAATTTGATGTTTTAACAGTATTCGATCTCCTTTCCAGAATATGGCAGAGAAGGGAAAAGGAGGGATTCTGAAGGAACACACAAAGTTGGCAGTGTGGGAGTGATGGATACGTTCATTCCCATGCTTATGATGTTGGTCTCACTGGTGTATACATTTGCAGTGCTTGTCATGTTGTACACTTTAAATACATGCAGTTTATTTCAATTATATCTCAATGAAACTTTATTTTTTTAAGTGACACTGAACATGCAATAGCTTTTAAGAAAAAGTAAAAACTAAGTTTGGTCAGAATATTTCTGTGCTGTCTTGATTAGATTTCTTCTGTCACAGTTATAATGGCTTTCTAAAATAAATTGGGAAGCCAAAGAAAGTCACTTTAACCTTCAAGAGTAAGGAAACTGAACCCGTAAAAAAGTGCTTTCAAGTCAGACTCAGCTTAAAACAACCTGAAAAATAAACGTGACTTGAGTAGCATTACATGGGTAAAGTTGTCTATAAATCTCTGAGAACAAAAGTGAGTGCAGATGATACAAGAGCCAAATAAAGAGATATAGAATTGCTTTAAATCTGAATCATGGAGTTAAAGAATGATAATGCCATTATGATAAATTTTTAGAGAACAGTATTAAGAAAGAAGCACACTCAAAAATGGCTTTATTATTTTTATTTGTGTGTGTGTGTGTGTGTGTGTGTGTGCACAAGAGGTAACAATTGAATGAGTTTCCAAAAAGCAGTGTGGGCTTGAATCACACACATATTCATCAGGCAGGATTTATACAGTTGAGAAAGGTGACTGAAGAATGTAGTGGAAGGATATGCTACTGGAAGAAGCTGCCAAGTGACAGACATAGGGCTGTGAGTCAGCTAGGGCTGAGGCTCTCTCTGTCCAGTGCGACAGCAGGCTGTGTCTTCACAGCGGGGACTGCCTGAGAGCACTGGGCTCTGACTCAGCCATTGTAGCGCACAGGCACTTGTATACATTTCCATGAGCTGTCTTGAAACCTACTTTGCCATAAGAATGAGATAAATTTTGAATTCCAAACTTAAAGTATCTTGATTAGAAGGAGGAGGAGGAAGAGAAAGAAAAGGCAATAAAAAGTTATTTATTGACTGATTAATTTGATGTAGCTCACTGAAGGGTGAGGGGAAGAACTCTGGCCACAGAGTCTGCAAGCCAGGGCTCAAGTTTCAATCTGGGCATTTCCCAGCTGTGAAACAACAGAAAAAGTTGTTTGGCTTTTTGGGAACCTCAGTTTCCTTAGCTCTGTAAATTAGCAATAAAAATTAATGTGCCCTCCAAGGTCATGCTAAAAATCAAATGTCTTATGCCTATATAAATCTTTTTCAAAATATAATAGACATTGAAAATATTGGGCATTCTTGTGATGATGTTTGTTCTTCACTGGGAGCATTGATGGATTGATTGATTGTTACTTTTCAATAATTTTTCGCTCCATATTCACTCTAGTTTTAAATTTGCCTATTTTAAATCAGTATTTATAATAAGACTAAAGCTGTTCTTCAGGTTGAGGCATTAATGTTAAAAAAAAAAAAAAAAGCTTTTACAGAGCTTTTACATCAAATGCAGTGACTTTGGACAATAACCAAAAAACTTTCTGTGTAATCCATCCCACCACACACAGCACACACACACACATATACACACACACACACTATTTAAAATTGGCAGAGGTGATATTATGAACTCCTGTAAAACCAGATTGATTTGTGTTTGTCATGAATGTGTAGGTCTGTGTCCTGGGATGCTATGTATTTCCACTGTGCCCTCTGCCCATTGATCGTTTCTACCAGGATGCCTTAAAGGCACCTCAGACTCAGCAAGTTCAATTTGAATCTCATTATGTACTCCCCAGTTGTTCAACTAGAAGCCTTCAGGCCACATGTGACTTTTCTCTCTCCTCGCATCTCTCCTCAGCCTCCCATGGATCAGTCTCTACCCTGTGGATTCTGTCTTGTGAATACCTTTTCTGCTTTCCCTCATCTGCAATTCTGTTACCATTGCCTGAGTTTAGGTTATCGGCTTCTCAGTCTTTAGTCTTCTCTCTCCCCCAACCCAGCCATCACTACCAGCAAGAACTATCTTTCTAAAGCACCAATTATCTTTACAAAACAGAAGACTTTCTCTTCCCTTGTAGGAATTTAACTTTAAGGTATAGTGAGATAAATTAGCCAAAACATATATAAAGAAGCTGTTCATCATAGTATTGTTTATAACAGTAAATAAAGGGAAAAACCCTTAACATCTCAAAAATGGATCAGTTATATCAAAAGACTACACATACTAGTCATTGAATTGGTATTACATATATATATTTAATAATTTGGAAAATGACTGATAATTAATATAAAAATTAAAGTATTGAATAATGTGCATAGAAAAATTTGTGGAGAGTGTTGTATGCTATATGAAGATTTCTAGGTAGCAGAATTTAGTAAGAATTTTTCTCATCCTGCTTCCCACAAAACAAAAGCAAAATAAAACTAAAATAGAACAAAAATTCTTCTATGTAGCCATTTACAAAAGATGCTGCTTCTGGCAAGAAATTGTGATTGACCAAAATCCTATAACTCAGTAACTGTGAAATGCCATATACAAATTTACTAATGCCCTAAAAGTTACGAGAACTGGGGGCTTCAGGACATCCCATATCTTCCTCATTTGTTGTAGAATCTTTGATATAAAACACTGTATGCTGTCGTTAATCCACTGTCATATTCCCTCTATTTACAGCTGTGTTTTCTCCTTACATTTCTTTTTAAAAACTGTAGACCAAAGAAAAGTGATACCATAAGGATTGGGAGGCAGAGGGTGGGGGCACTGAGAAAGCGTTGCTACTCTCAGGTTAAGCTCTGTATCAATCTCTCAGTTAAGGTCCCTGATAGGAGTTAATTATTCTTAAACATGTATGTTGGCTCTTTACTGTCTTTTAAGTAACATTTATGATGAATTCCTTTTTTTAAATGGTGGTAGTATAGTACTTGATGTTATGCATAGACTTGCTCTGTCAGCAAGTCACCTTTTCTTTCTCCCCTCTTTTCAAAGACTTGAGACACCAAGGCTCAATATTTGTGTGTTCAAGCGCTCACACTCTCTCTCTCTCTCTCTCTTTCCCTCTCCCCCTCTCTCTCCCTCTCCTCCAACTAGCTTTGCAATTTGCATACATTTCGATTCTGGTGGGCTATTATTTTTATAGAAATGCTTTTAGTAAATTCTGTCTCATGGAGTGGGTTAGGATTTTCTTTTTTCTTTTTTTTTTTTTTGCTTTGATAATAACCCATTGCCTTAGTAATTATTGCCAGAAAAAAAAAAAAACCTAAATGGTTAGAACTAATCCCTTCTTAAATCACGTTACTTTCTTTCTCATTTCCTGTCCATCCTCTCTATACACTCAGATCTCTTTTTTATGAAATATATTTGGCATGAGTAATAATATTAAGTCAAGTAATATAAATCATTTTATCTGGTTAAATGTCTACACACAAAGATTAGTGGAGAATTTGGAAAATATAGCTAAATAATACTGAAACTTTTGATATTTCCCTAGTTAACTTGCCATATTCAAAAGACGGGTGTTTGAAGTGAATAGCAGAAGAGTACCTTATTATAGTACATATTAAATAATATTTATGGCTTTCAATATAAGTATTGATTTTTTGTTATAGATAGCATGTATCACACAAACTTTATTCTTTTTTCTCTTTATGATATTTATTTATTTATTTATTTTTATTATACTTTAAGTTCTGGGTTATATGTCCAGAACATGCAGGGTGGTTACATAGGTGTACATGTGCCATGGTGGTTTGCTGTACCCATCAACCCATAATCTACATTAGGTATTTCCCCCAATGCTATCCCTCCCCTTGCCCCCCATCCCCTGACAGGCCCCAGTGTGTGATGCTCCCCTCCCTATGTCCATGTGTTCTCATTGTTCAACTCCCGCTTATGAGTGAGAACATGCAGTGTTTGGTTGTCTGTTTCAGTGTCAGTTTGCTGAGAATGATGGCTTCCAGCTTCATCCATGTCCCTGCAAAGGATATGAACTCATTCTTTTTTTATGGCTGCATAGTATTCCACAGTGTATATGTGCCACATTTTCTTTATCCAGTCTAACATTAATGGGCATTTGGGTTGGTTCCAAGTCTTTTCTATTGTGAAAGTGCTGCAATAAACATACGTGTGCATGTGTCTTTATAGCAGAATGATTTATATTTCTTTGGGTGTATACCCCATAATGGGATTGCTGGGCCAAATGATATTTCTAGTTCTAGATCCTTGAGGGATCGCCACACTGTCTTCCACAGTGATTGAACTAATTGACATTCCTACCAACAGTGTAAAAGTGTTTCTGTTTCTCCATATCCTCTCCTGCATCTGTTGTTTCTGACTTTTTAATGATCGCCATTCTAACTGGCATGAGATAATACCTCATTGAGGTTTTGATTTGCATTTCTCTAATGACCAGTGATGATGAGCCTTTTTTCATATGTTTGTTGGCCACATAAATGTCTTCTTTGAGAAGTGTCTGTTCATATACTTCACCCACTTTTTGATGGAGTTGTTTTTTTCTTGTAAATTTGTTTAAGTTCCTTGTAGTTTCTGGATATTAGCCTTTTGTCAGATGCATAGATTGCACAAATTTTCTCCCATTCTGTAGGTTGCTGATTCATTCTGATGATAGTTTCTTTTGCTGTGCAGAAGCTCTTTAGTTTAATGAGATCCCATTTGTCAATTTTGGCTTTTGTTGCCATTGCTTTTGGTGTTTTAGTCATGCCGTCTTTACCCATACCTATGTCCTGAATGGTATTTCCTAGGTCCTCCTCTAGGGTTTTTATGATTTTAGATCTTACATTTAAGTCTTTAATCCATCTTGAGTTAATTTTTGTATAAGGTATAAGGAAGGGGTCCAATTTCAGCTATCTGCATATGGCTAGCCAGTTTTCCCAATACTGTTTATTAAATAGGGAATCCTGTCCCCATTGCCTGTTTTTGTCAGGTTTGTTACGGATCAGATAGTTTTATATCTCTGTCTCCTTAAGTTCTTCTCTGATCTTAGTTATTTCTTGTTTTCTGCTAGCTTTTGAATTTGTTTGCTTTTGTTTCTCTAGTTCTTTAAATTGTGATGTTTAGGTGTCAATTTTAGATCTTTCCCGCTTTCTCTTGTGGGCATTTAGTGCTGTAAATTTTCTTCTCAACACTGCTTTAGCTGTGTCCCAGAGATTCTGGTATGTTGTGTCTTTGTTCTCATTGGTGTCAAAGAACTCATTTATTTTTGACTTAATTTCATTATTTACAACAACATTGAGATGCCTAAGTTTTATAAGAAAAGCTTCTATGTGACTTGATAAATGTTTCTTGTTAGTATATATGATTTTTAAGTCACCATTTTTGTGCATACATTTAACCACAGTTTATGTATTGACCTCATTTGCTCAAAAGCCTAAAGCCTCTGAGAACTTGTTCCTTTCAAGACGTAATTTTATTCAAAGTCTGTGGGGAAAGGTTAGCACATTAAAAATGAAGATATTTCTTTAAATTTTATATTTCCTTAGCTCTCAGATTCAGTGTGTATATCTTTTAAGCTCTTGGACTTTAGAAATCCCTAGACACAAATTCAAATAATGTGAAAAATATAATAATTACATTGTAATTTCTTTGAGGTATAAAGAAATGCAAGTGTTTGATGAAAATGAATAAAATCCTTGAATGAGTCTGATGCCTATAATCTTTGAGACCCAAAAATCTTATTCTAAGTTACTGGGAAAGAAGCTAGCCAAATCAATTATTATTATGAGGGAGAGAGAGAAAAAACTGTGCTGTTTAAATTACCTTGTGACTGTACATTCTTCTAAAAGGCTAAAATGTTGATCCATTTCAAGAAGACTATTTTATCTGCATGGTAAATATAGGACTGTTAATAAGAGAATGAGGGAAGGAAATTTACATATATTTGGCACCTACTCTCTTTTAGACATGGTGGTAGGCATGATTGACAGGTAGATAAGAGGTAAGATTATATAGGTGCATATGCACACATATACATAAATACATATACACATACTTTGATGAGGTACATAGCTTTGCTTTAATATTCCCATCTATTAAATCAAGGTAATATCCACCTCACTAGCTTATTGTGAGGATTATATAATACAATTTTTAGAAGCATGTAAGTACTTTCCTCCTTCCTCTTTATCAAATGTCTCATTTTGTGTTGCTTCTTCCATTTGTTCTGTTAAACTATGCCCCAGCTAACACAGAGAATGCATTCCCCATGGCTAACTGAGGTACTAAAATTTAAATCAGAACCAGGAAGCCAAAGCTGGATGAGGGTATAAACGTGTGCTCTGTGTTCCTAGAAAGATGTTGTCAAAGTATCACAGTACTTCCATTTCTACCATCAAGCCAAACCAGTTCTTTGTTGTTAGAATCAAGATAAACTGCAAATATATCCTTCCTCCCTTTCCAGCAACTTACAATTTGAAAAAAATATCTGACAGAGACTTCCAGTTTTGGACTTGGAAATCAATCAGAAATCACCTGTTCTGCTCAGTTAAGGCTTAACTGTGTGAATCACTCAGGGATGGGCTCTACCCACCAATCAGAAATAAGTGAGCATGAATCCTTTATTTGTAACCAGACCTAACAGTTCTGACTGGAAACCTGGGTAGCAAATTTTGCTATGAACTTTGAACCCTCTTTTTGTTCTCTGGAATCTACCTTCGTTTTACACAAAAGCTGTGTCTTCCCAGTTTGCAAACTTTTCAAGGAAATAATGCCTCTTTCCTCCAAATTCCTTTGGAGAGAACATTTATTAACATTTTTTTTCTTTTTATTTTACTTTAAGTTCTGGGGTACATAGGCAGATCTTGCAGGTTTGTTACATAGGTATACACATGCCAATGGTGGTTTGCTGCCTCCATTCTGATCACCTAGGAGAACATGTATTAACATTCTAACCATTTTTTTTTCTTTTTTGCACATACCAGGTTCCAGGTACTGTGTAGGCAC
>CAUYQU010014523.1:0-14446 GCA_963574635.1 Cheracebus regulus | reverse complement strand
AATATTTTATTTAAACCTGTGTAATGCTATGCAATTGCTGGGGAGTGATTTACTTCCAGTTATGTGGTCACTTTTAAAATAGGTATAATGTGATACTGAGAAAAATGTATGTTTTGTGGATTTGTGGGAGGAGAGTTCTGTAAATATTTGTTAAGTCTAGTTGTGCCAGGTCTGAGTTCAAGTCCTGGATATCCTTGTTGATTTTCTATCTCGTTGATCTGTCTAATATTGACAGTGTAATGTTAAAGTCTCCCACTATTATTGTGTGGGAGTCTAAGTCTCTTGATTGGTATGCTATTGATTGCTGCTTCAACTTCAGCCCTTGTTATTGGTCTATTCAGGGTTTCAACTTCCTCCTGGTTTAGTCTGGGTAGAGTACAAGTGTCTAAGAATTTATCCATTTCTTCCTGGTTTACTGGTTTATGTGCATAGAGCTGTTTGTAGTAATCTCTGATGATAGTTTGTATTTCTGTGAGATCAGTGGTGATATCCCCTTTATCTTTTTTTTTATTGCATCTATTTGATTCTTCTTCTTTTTTTTTTTTTTTTTTTTTTATTATGGCTAGCGGTCCATCTGTTTTGTTGATCTTAAAAAAAAAAAAATAACAACCAGCTCCTGGATTTATTGATTTTTTGAAGGGTTTTTTTTTGTGTGTGTATCTCCTTCAGTTTGACTCTGATCTTAGTTATTTCTTGTCTTCTGCTAGCTTTTGAGTTTTTTTGATCTTCCTCCTCTAGCTCTTTCATTTTTGATGATAGAGTGTCTATTTTAGATCTTTTCTTCTTTCTCTAGTGAGCGTTTATTGCTATAAATTTCCCTCTTGACACTGTTTTAAAGATGTCCCAGAGATTCTGGTAGGTCGTGTCTTCATTCTGATTGGTTTTGAAGAACATCTTTATTTCTGCCTTCATTTCATTGTTTATCCTGTTGACACTCAGAAGCAAGTTGTTCAGTTTCCAAGTGGTTGTGTGGATTTGAGTGTGTTTCTTAATCCTGAGTTCTAATCTGTTTGTGCTGTGGTCTGATAGACTGTTATGATTTCCATTCTTTTGCATTTGCTGAGGAGTGATTTGCTTCCAGTGATGTGGTCAATTTTGGATTAAGTGTGATGTGGTGCTGAGAAAAATGTATATTCTGTGGATTTGGGGTGGAGCATTCTGTATATGTCTGTTAGGTCTGCTTGGTCTAGCTCTGCATTCAAGTCTTGGCTGTCCTTGTTAATTTTCTGTCTTGTTGATCTGTCTAATATTGACAGTGGAGTGTTGAAGTCTCCCACTATTATTGTGTGGGAGTCTAAATCTCGTTTTAGGTCATTAAGAACTTGCTTTATGTATCTGAGCGCTCCTGTATTGGGTGTGTATATATTTAGGATCGTTAGCTCTTCTTGTTGTGTTGATCCTTTTACCATTATGTAATGCCCTTCTTTGTCTCTTTTGATCTTTGTTGGTTTGAAGTCCATTTTATCAGAGACTAGGATTGTAACCTCTGCTTTTTTTTGTTCTCCATTTGCTTGATAAATCTTCTTCCATCCCTTTATTTTGAGTCTGTGTGTATCCTTGTATGTGAGATGGATTTCCTGAATACAGCACACCAATGGGTTCTGACTTTTTATCCAGTTTGCCAGTCTGTGTCTTTTGATTGGGGCATTTAGGCTGTTTACATTCAATGTTAATATTGTTATATGTGAATTTGATCCTGCCATTTTGTTACCAGCTGGTTTTCTTGCTCATTAGCTGACTCGTTTTCTTCAATGGATTTTTGGTCTTTGCCATTTGGTGTGCTTTTGCAGTGGCTGGAACTTGTTCCTTTCTGTGCTTAGTGTTTCTTTCAGGAGCTCTTGTAGGGGAGGTCTGGTGGTGACAAAATCTCTCAGTAATTTCTTGTCCATAAAGGATTTTATTTCTCCTTCACTTATGAAGCTTAGTTTGGCTGGATATGAGATTCTTGGTTGAAAGTTCTTTTCTTTAAGGATGTTGAATATTGGCCCCCACTCTCTTCTGGCTTGTAGGATTTCTGCTGAGAGATCTGCTGTGAGTCTGATGGGCTTCCCTCTGTGGGTAACCCGACCCTTCTCTCTGGCTGCCCTTAGTATTTTTTCCTTCATTTCAACCCTGGCAAATCTGACAATTATGTGCCTTGAGTTTGCTCTTCTTGAGGAATATCTTTGTACAGTTCTCTGTATTTCTTGGATTTGAATGTTGGACTGCCTTGCTAGGCTTGGGACGTTCTCCTGGATAATATCCTGGAGTGTGTTTTCCAGCTTGGATTCATTCTCCCCATCATATTCAGGTACACCAATCAAGCATAGATTAGGTCTTTTCACATAATCCCATATTTCTTGGAGGCTTTGTTTCTTTTCACTCTTTTTTCTCTTGTCTTGCCTTCTCTTTTTATTTCATTGAGTTGATCTTCTATCTCTGATATCCTTTCTTCTGCTTGATCGATTCGGCTATTAAAACTTTTGTTTGCTTCACATAGTTCTTGTGCTGTTTTTCAACTCCATCAAGTCGTTTATGTTCTTCTCAAAGCTGGTTATTCTATTCAGCATTTCTTCTATCCCTTTTTCAAGGTTTTTGGTTTCTTTGCACTGAGTTAGAACGTGTTCCTTTAGCTCAGAAAAGTTTGTTATTATCCCCCTTCTGACGCCTGTTTCTGTCAATTCATTGCACTCTTTCTCGGTCATGTTATGTTCCTGTGTTGTTGAGAAGTTGTGATCTCTTGAAGGAGAAGAGGTGTTCTGGTCTTTGATAGTTTCATCTTTTTTGCGCTTTTTTTCCCCCTATCTTCATGGATTTTCCTGTTTGTGGTCTCAGGGAGCTGCTTGATGCGGTCGCTTGTCTGCCTGTCAAGGTGCTACTTGGTTTCAATGGACTCTTTTAGGTTACCAGGCAAGCTTCCTGTGCTTTTTTAATTTACACTGGGAGATTAGGCCTGCCTCTTCAGCTGACCTGGAGGCACTACTGGGTGGTCAAGAGCGCCGTCCCGTTGCTACGTAGGCTTCCTGTGTTTTTTGTTAAAATCTGTGGCCTAGTCCCACTCCTTTAATGGTGGGCTATGTCCTTCCTCCACAGGGCTGGATCATTCAGGGTTCAGCTCAGACTGGCACTGACTGCGCAACCCACTAGAGTTAGGGCTTCAGCCCTCTGGGGTGTGTGGGGGAGGGTAGGGACCTGCCTAGCCGCACTGCCTGTCTCCCCATTTTCAGCTCCCTCTCTCCGGTCATGAGAGAGGGGCCTGCCCAGCTGCTCAGTCTGTCCTCCTGTCTTCAGCTCCCTGTTTCTACAGGCATGGGAAGGGGGCAAGAGCTTGCTCTGCAGGCTCTCCTGGCCGGCTTATGGGCTTATACATTTGCCTAGATCTGTGTGCCAATCCAGGGCACTGTCCTGTATTGTCATTCAGCTCTGCACTTGCAATTCCTGGTGCTTGACTGGCAAAGATCCCCTGTTCTGTGTATTGCTGAGGTTTTGGGGGAAGCGCTGTATCTGGACTGGCGTGCCAGAGGGGGACCTCCGACTCACTGGTCAGATGCACTTTCTGGGTGAAATGACACCCCTCCCCACCTTGGTCTGCCCTGCCTGAGCTTTGCTCACCGTCAGACCAGACCCATTGAAATGCACCTGGTACCTTGGTTGAAGCTAGGAGATCTCTGGATTTCTGCGTCTCTCTTGCTGGGTGTTGTGCACTGGAGTTGTATCTATTCGTCCATCTTGACTCCCTCCCTTTTTAGCCAGGATAGTCTTGATCTCCTGGCCTCGTGATCTGCCCGCCTTGGCCTTCCAAAGTGCCAGGATTACAGGCGTGAGCCACTGTGCCAGCCTAAATGATATTTTAAACATACTGTTGAATTCAGTTTGCTGGATTTTGTTAAAGATTTTAGCATCAATGTTTGTCAGGGGTATTAGCCTGTAGTTTTCTTTTTTTGATATATCTTTGTGTGGTTTTGACATCAGAGTAATACTGGCCTTAATAGATTAATTTGCAAGTACACCCTTTTTCATTTTTTTTGGAGTAGCTTTAGTAGGATTGATGTTAGTTATTCTTTAATTGTTTGGTAAAATTGAGCAGTGAAACCATCAGGTTCTGGGCTTTTCTTTGCTGGGAGATTTTTATTACAGCTTCATTACTTGTTGTTGGTCTATTCAGGTTTTGGATTTCTTCATGGTTCAATTTTGGTAGATTGTATGTGTCTAGGAATTTTTTTTCCTAGGTTTTCCAATTTATTGGCATATAGTCATAGTAATCTGTAATGGGCCTTTGCATTTCTGTGGTGTCAATCATAATGCCTCTTTTTTCATCTCAGATTTTATTTATGTGGGTCTTCTCTTTTTTTCTTAGTCTGCCTAAAGGCTTATTGATTTTATCTTGTCAAAAAAACAACTTTTCATTTTATTGATCTTTGTTATTGCTTTTTTCATTTTAATTTATTTCTATTCTAATCTTTTTTCTTCTAATTTTGTGTTTAATTCACTCTTGCTTTTCTAGTTCTTTTTTTTTTTTTTTTAATTAAAAAAATAGAGATAGTGTCTTGTTATACTGCAAGAGCTTATGGAGCTTGAGCCCAGGCTGATCTTGAACTGCTGGGCTCAAGCGATCTTCTTGCCTTGGCCTCTTAAAGTACTGGAATTACAGGCATGAGCCACCATACCTGGTCACTTTTCTAGTTTTTAAAATACATTATTAGGTTATTTGAAGTTTTTCTACTTTTTTGATATAGATGCTTATTGCTATAAACTTTTCTCTTAGTAGTACTTTCGCTGTATCCTATTTGTTTTGGTATGTTATGTTTCCGTATCCATTAGTTTAAAGAAATTTAGGCTGGGCATAGTGGCTCGTGCCTGTAATCCTAGTACTTTGTGACGCCAAGGTGGGCAGACTGCTTGAGCTCAAAAGTTCAGGACCAGCCTGGGTAACGTGGTAAAACCCTATCTCTACTAAAATACAAAAAATTAGCCAGGCATGGTGGTATGCACCTATAGTCTCAGCTTCTTGGGAGGCTGAGGCATGAGAATTGCTTGAACCCAGAAGGTGGAGGTTGCAGTGAGCCGAGATCACACCATTGCACTCTAGCCTGGGTGACAGAGTGAGAGTCTATCTCCAAAAAAAAAAAGAAGGAAATTAAAAAATTTCCTTCTTATTTTGTTCATTGACCTACTGGTCATTTAGGACCATACTGTTTAATTTCCATGTGTATATATAGTTTCCAAAGTTCCGCTTGTTACTGATTTCTAATTTTATTCCATTGTGGTCATAGAAGATACTTGATATGATTTCAGCCTTTTTGAATTATTTTATTATTTATTTTAATTTTTTCCTTAACCTACCTTTCAGGAAGATTTTTTAAAAATTCTTTAAGATTTGTTTTGTGGCCTAACATATGCTCTGTTCTTGAGAATGATCTGTGTGCTGATGAGAAGAATGTGTATTCTGCAGCCGTTGGATGAAACGTTCAGTAGATATCTATTAGGTTCGTTTGCTTTACAGTGCAGATTAAATCCTACGTTTCTTTGTTTATTTTCTGTCTGAATGATCTGTTCAGTGTTGAAAGTGAAATGTTGAAGTCTCCAGCTATTACTGTATTGAGGTTTCTCTCTCTCTCTCTCTCTTTAGCTCTAATATTTGCTTTATACATCTGGGTGATCCAGTATTGAGTGCATATATATTTATAATTGTTACATACTCTTGCTGAATTGACCCCTTTATCATTATATAATGACCTTTTTCTCTTTTAAGTTTTTGTCTTGAAATCTATTTTGTCTGATACACATACAGCTACTTCTGCTCCTTTTTGGTTTCCGTTTGCACAGAATATCTTTTTCTCTCCCTTTGTTTTTGGTGTATGTTTGTCTTTATAGGTGAAGTGTGTTTTCTGTAGGCAACAGATTGTTGGGTCTTGTTTCTAAAATCCATTTAACTCTGTCTTTTGATTGGACAGTTTAGTCCCCTTACATTCAATGTTATTGATTAGTAAGGACTTCCGCCATTTTGTTATTTGTTTTCTGGTTGTTGTCTTTTCTTTCCTCTTTTTCATACTCTCTTCCTGTTTTGTGAAGGTGATTTTCTCTGATGACATCTTTTAATTTCTCTTTATTTTTTGTGTCTCTTTTGTATGTGTTTTGATTTGGTGTTAGCATGAGGCTTGCAAATAACCCATTCATTTAAACTGATGATAGCTTAACACTGATTATTAAAACTAACGAAGAGAAAACTAATAAAAATGCCTTTAATCCTAGCTACTCAGGAGAGTGAGGTGGGAATGATCCCTTGAGCCCAGGAGTTTGAAGCTGCAGTAAGCTATGATTGTGCCACTGCACTTCAGCCTAGCTGATAGGATAAAACCATGTCTCTTAAGAAAAAAAAAAAAAAAGGGCCAGTCACAGTGGCTCACACCTGTAATCCCAGCACTTTGGAAGGCCGAAGTATGTGGATTGCTTGAGCCCAGGAGTTCAAGACCAGCCTGGGCAACATGTGGAGACCTGTCTCTACAAAAATACAAAAAAAATTAGCTGGGCATGGTGGAGCACACCTGTAGTTCCAGCTACTAGGGAGGCCAAGGTAGGGAGATAATTTGAGCCCAGGAGGTCAAGGCTGCAGTGAGCCAAGGTTGTGCCACTGCACTCCATCCTAGGGGACAGTGAAACCCTGTCTCAGGTAAAAAAAAAGAAAAAGAAAAAAGAACAGGGAGTGTAGTCTTGAGTTAGTAGCTCCTGTCTTTGTCCCTAATTAAGTGTGTTATTTTGTTTAATCTTCACAACAAACCTGTATTACAGATAGAAAAATAATCATTTTATACCTAAAGAAAGTGAAGTTTATGAAGTTTAGGTAATTTGCCCAAGATGACACAGCTTTGAAGTGTCAGAACACGCCACACCTTGGCAATTTTTTCCTGAGACCAGACTCTGCCAAACAGATCTCAGTAGGACTTCCAGGCAAGATACCAAGTACAGGAGTTTTCACATGAGGAACTATGCCTCTTTCTGATTCATTAAAATAGGGGTAAAGACCAGCAAAACCAGCCAGCTCTTAGGGTCAGTCTGAGGAGGGAGTGTGTAGAAAATAGATGCACATGGAAAATACACCTCCCTAACTTCTGGTCTTACTGGATCTTCAGTGTGGTAACCTAAGACCCTGAATTTCTATGTTGTTGGGCAATATTTCACTACAGCTTTACCTGATTAACCATATTAAACATTTTCTTGCAAGAGATACAGGATTATTTGCTTCTATTTATTTCCTCTTCTACACACTCTTTGCCTTAAGGTTAGAGACCATACTACTTTTGTATCTTCAAGTCTAGTATTGTGTCTAGATACAGTAGGGACTTGAAAAAATATTTGATGGGCTGAATGAATGGATTTTCCTTAGCTGTTTTATTTTGAAGCTGTGAATTGATTCTTATGAAATGTTAGGGAATTAATAGTCATGGATGTTTGAAATATTTTATAATTTTTTTAGATTAGAAAATAATTGTAAATCTGCTATGAGAAGAAGGACCACAGTGATACTTCCTCTGCTTTTGTTGTTACAGGTGTTCCAGGATTTAGGGATGGAAGTACTGTCTGGAGTTGCCAAAGGCTATAACATATGTGTTTTCGCTTATGGACAGACAGGCTCTGGGAAGACATACACCATGCTGGGGACCCCAGTGAGTATTATAATGAGATATATTCCTAATGCCGCAGCAAGCCTTAACCTTGCATTGTCCTTACTACTGTGAGATAGAATATGATTTCTGTAGTAGGTCAACTTTAAAGGAGATTTAATGAGTCTTCTGTTTTAAGAATGAGTTTTTCAGCATTTAATTGGAAGGTAAACTGAATAATTAGCTCCTCCTTATTAAACCCTGAAGACCCTTAGAATTTTACAGCTCCCTTCAACAAAGCAGTTCTTCTCAGTCCTACTGATTTTCTTTTGTTACCTCCAGGTTCCTTACTTGAAGCTGTTTTGCACCTTTGTTATAGACAAGACCTAGACTAAATCTTAAGTGCAGGCTAGAGCTGTTCAGAGATTCCATTATTGTGGCCAAGCTCCAAGCCTACATGTGTTAGATTTGTGTGTTAGAAGAAAGCGGGAGAGCTAGCTCCTAAGACAGGGGCTTTCAAAAGTATGTAGGATTTAATGAGAGCCTTCCTTTATCATAGAAAATTACGAGGGCAGAGTTCCTTAATAAGAATACCTTGTTGTTTTAGGTTTAGAAGCATCCTGGTAGGGGTGCCAGGTGCAGTGGCTCACACCTATAATCTCAACACTTTGGTGTGGCTGAGGCAGAAAGATTCCTTAAGCCCAGGAGTTTAAGACCAGTCTGGGCAACATAGGGAGACCCCCATCTCTACAAAAAATACAAAAACCAGCTAGGTGTGGGGGCACATGCCTGTGTTCTCAGCTAGTTAGGAGGCTGAGGTGGGAGGATGGCTTCAGCCTGGGAGCTTGAGGCTGCAATGATCAGCCATGATCTTGCCACTGTACTCCAGCCGGGACAACAGAGTAAGAGACCCTGTCTCAGCCGGGTGCGGTGGCTCACTCCTGTAATCCCAGCACTTTGGGAGGCTGAGGCAAGCAGATTACGAGGTCAGGAGTTCAAGACCAGCCTGGCCAACATGGTGAATCCCCATCTCTACTAAAATTACAAACATTAGCCAGACATGGTGTGTGCCTGTAATCCCAGCTACTTGGGAGATTGAGGCAGGAGAATCACTTGAACCCAGGAGGTGGAGGTTGCAGTGTTCTGAGATTTCGCCATTGCACTCCAGCCTGGGCCATAGAGTGAGACTCTTGTCTCAAAAAAAAAAAAAAAAAAAAAAAAAAAACATAAGAAACAAAACAAAAAAAAACACTACACAGGGACATTATATAGGATATGTTGCCTCCTAGATGATTATCCCTGATGCCTTGGGCCTAGCTCATTGCTCACTTTGTCCTGTGTTTAGTGTAATTTCACAGTATTTGACTTTAAAAAAAAGAAATTGGAGCCCTGGTGGCTCACGCCTATAATGCCAGCACTTTGGGAGGCTGAGGTGGGCAGATACCCGAGCTCAGGAGTTTAAGAGTAGCCTGGCCAACATGGTGAAACCCCATCTCTACTGAAAAGACAAAAATTAGCTGGGCATGGTGGCACCTGCCTGTACTCCCAGCTACTCAGGAAGCTGAGGCAGGAGAATTGCTTGAACTTGGGAGGTGGAGGTTGCAGTGAGCTGAGATCGCACTATTGCCCTCCAGCCTAGGCAACGAGAGTAAAACTCCATTTCAAATATAATAATTATAATAATAGTAATAGTAAGAAAGAAATTGGCCACTAAACCAAAAGTATAAAGCCCTTAACCTGAGTACAAGTTAGTACTGAATACAAGATGGGAAAAGAAACCACCTTTTTCTAAATGTGTGTTGTTGTTGTTTTTTGTGATGGAGCCTCATTCTGTTACCCAGGCTGGAGTGCAGTGGCACGATCTCAACTCACTGCATCCTCTGCCTCCCAGGCTCAAGTGATCCTCCCACCTTAGCCTCCCAAGAAGCTGAGACCATAGGCACATGCCAGCATGCCTGGCTAATTTTTTTGCATTTTTAGTAGAGACAGTCTCCCCATGTTTCCAAGGCTTGTCTTTAACTCCTGAGCTCAAGTGATCCACCTGCCTTGGCCTCCCAAAGTGCTGGGATTACAGGGGTGAGCCGCTGCACCTGGTCTAAATGTGTATTTTGAATACTCTTGTACTCAACACCCTCCCCCCACTCCCATAGGGATTGGAGGTATAGGGGGTCAAGGGGGAACATTGGTAAAGTGTTTTTATCCAAGAATAATGTAACCTTCATTGTGTAAAAGCAGGTATCTGAGTTTGCTTCCTTTTATGGTGATAATCTTCCTCTCATCTGGTACATTTCTCCCATGAGTGTCTTTTGGAGCACTGGCACATAAAAGTCTTCTATATTCCCCAGTGAAACTGCCTGAAGTGAAGAGGCTAGGACAAGGAGTCCATGCA
Source organism: Cheracebus regulus (assembly GCA_963574635.1). NCBI lineage: Eukaryota > Metazoa > Chordata > Mammalia > Primates > Pitheciidae > Cheracebus > Cheracebus regulus. The sequence goes on along the minus strand of CAUYQU010014523.1, from coordinate 4,477 downwards.
CCTATCTCCCATGCTGAGGATGGTTCCTGGGTATTCTGTGGGGGAGACCATTACCTTGAGTAAACAATAATGCTTTCCTTTCTTCTGTTTTCCAGGCCTCTATTGGGCTGACACCACGGATATGTGAGGTATAGACTATCTTTTGACTGGATCCTCTCAAAGTAGGTCTCTGTACAGTTCCTACATTGAAACTCCAACCCTCTGGTTTGTGCAGGGTCTCTTCGTCAGGGAGAAAGACTGTGCTTCACTGCCTTCCTCCTGTAGGATAAAAGTAAGGTAAGAACCTGACAACCTCTGGGACCTCCAGTAGTTAATTTTCCATTCCAAATTCTACCATGTTCAGCTGTCCTCTCTTTGCTTCCAGAGTCACCACAGGGATGGAGAAAAGCCACAGAAGAAATATCTTGCAGTACAGGAGCTGAGAAACATACTTAGGCCCTTGGTGTAGAAAACTTAATTTCCTACCCATAGACTTAACAAGCAGGTCTTTCTTTCTGTGGCCAGTTTACCCTGGCTCTCTAGCCCTTGAGATGCCTTCGCAGAACAATAGAGCTTAAGGGTCATGTTTGAAACTCACTCAAGAAACAACCTCTGTGGTGGGGTGCAGTGAATCTGGGAGGCAGAGGTTGCAGTGAGCCAAGATTGTACCACTGCACTTCAGCCTGTGAGATAGAGCAAGACTCTGTCTCAAAAGTAAATAAAGAAATACAATTTAAAAAAAAACTCTATTGTATATATATGGAAAGAGACTCAAGGGGGAACCCTGGTTTGATCAGTGCTTTAGAGTGTCAGAGGTGGAACTGGAACAGGAACTAAGACCTCTTGATTTTTAGCTTAGTGTTTTTTCTACTTTTTTTCAAAATAGAGTTATGTTGCCTTTTCTACTTCTCTCTAGTTTTCTAGAAATCTATAATGAACGAGTGCGGGATCTGTTGAAGCAATCTGGTCAAAAAAAATCCTATGCCCTGCGGGTCAGGGAGCATCCAGAGATGGGGCCATATGTACAAGGTGAGCTACATGGTCCTGGAGATTTGAAACCAAACTGAAGCCTGGGAAGCTCTCCTAATATTCACTAATTCATTGAACATATGTGTAATGAACACTTATTGTGTGCCAACTATTGTACTAGACACTGAATATGTATTGATAAATAGAAAAGATATGGCCCTGCCCTCACAGGCAAGCTTACAGTCTGGTAGGTATGAATCAGAAAACGAACAATTACAAGTAGTGATAAAGGCTAATAAAAAAATAAATAGATGTAGCAATGGCAAAGAACAGTGGAAGATGTTGGTGACTCACCTGTATGGGGTGATCAGGAAGAGCTGCTCTGAGGAGGAAACATTTAAGCTGAGACCTGAAAGGAGTACAGTCACGTGAAGAATGGTGTAGCAAGGTGAGAAGTGTTTCAGGAAGAGGGAGTGGAATGAAATAGAGCCCTGGGAGAAGGTTTGGTGTTTTCAATGGGCCAGTGTGGCTAAAGCATGGTGAATGAGAGGGAAAACTGTGGGGAATAAAATGGGGTCTGCAGGCTCCCGATCTGGCAGGGCCTCTAGTGATTCCCTGGTAAACCAGTCCCCTTTCCATGGTACTTTTTCTATCAGTAGTGGTAGTCAGTAGGGTAGAAGAGATAGGGCGATGTCAGACATCAGACATGGGATAGGATTTGATGTGTTTCCTAACCAAGTAGTGATGTTTGGTGTTTGGTACCATCTGTCTTATATCATTAATCTAGGTCCTGCTATTAAGTAGCAACAGTTGGGTTCTTTTATGGACCAAGTTTTTACCCTTCCAGGCCTCTTATAGCAAGTAATATATGGTTAGGCACGGTGCCTCATGCCTATAATCCCAACTCTTTGGGAGGCTGAGGTGGGCGAATTGCTGGAGGTCAGGAGTTCGAGACCAGCCTGGCTAATATGGTGAAACCTTGTTTCTACTGAAAATACAAAAAATTAGCTGGACGTGGTGACATGTACCTGTAAATCCAGCTACTCGGTTGCAGCAAGCTGAGATTGCGCAACTGCACTCCAGCCTGTGTGACACAGTGAGACTCCATCTCAAAAAAAAAAAAGTAATATATGTGTCTTATGTTCCTATAGCAATATACCAGTTTTTTATTTATTTTTTTAGCCACAAGGTCTTATTCTGTTGCCCAAGCTGGACTGCAGTGATGCTGTCATAGTTCACTGCAACCTGAACTCCTGGGCTCAAGTGATCCTCCCGCCTCAGTCTTCTAGGTAGCTAGGGCTACAGGCATGCACCTAGGCAGCTAATTTTAAAATCTGCTGTAGAGATGGGATCTCACTATGTTGCCCAGGCTGGTCTTGAACTTCCGGCCTCAAGCAGTCCTTCCACCTCAGCTTCCTAAAGTGCTAAAATTATAGGGGTGAGCCAGTGCCCCCGGCTGTAGCATGCTAATTTAGATCCTGATAAGGAGCAGGACATGAAAGGTCAAGAGCCGGTTTTCTCTGGTTAGGACATGGCAAATTGATGATATAATAGGTGTGCTAGTGGCTGATTCTGCTACCTTTGTCTTTTCCCAAATGTTTCATCATAAATGACAGCATAGAAACAACAACAAAAATAACATTTCCTTTGCTAGGAACCAGTTTAAGTTTGCTCTGTAAAACTCTGTGGGTATACATATCTGTGTAAAGCAATACTTTCATGGCAGACCATGAGTTGATGCAGTGATGTCACACTTCTTTAAAGTCTGTGTGTGTATATGTGGGAGGAGTAACCAGAGGAGACCTCCTAGTTCACATATCTGCTTTATATAGAAAACAATGAAATCTGGAAAATGTTAAGGGTCCCAAAGTCACACAGCTAGAGTTGGGACAGAATTGAAACTGGGAAACTTGCATTGGATTGGAAGAGAGGAATGGAACAGAATCCTAATGGAACAGAATCCTATATATCAAGAGCCTGGATGGAGACCTGGGATCATAGATTCTTTGATTGGTGTAGTACCTGCAACCCAGAGAAAATATGACTATTGCAAGGTCATACAGCTTGGGTCATATATCCAATGTCAGTGACAGGATCTGGACTAAAAGGTTCATGGAGCAAAGATCCAGGGTAGTTTTGGATACCTTTATGGAATGAACCCTTGAGGGGAGGGAGGTAGGAATTACTAAATTTTAAACCAGTGAAGAATCTCTTAGATTCTGTGTTACAAGTTTCTTGAAGCTGCTCTGGACTTTCTCAAACCATTACAAATACAGTTGGACATTTCTTAGTGAAGGAGTCATCAGCTGAAATAGTATAGAACCTGTAACTTGGAAGTTAGGATCCTGAACAGTCACACGGAAATATTTTATTCCCTTCACTACCCTCTGATGACATTTTAGTAAACTTTTTATTTTTTAATATTTTATTTCTTTATTGATATATTTATCTTATCTTTCTGCCTGCCCATCTGTCTTAAGCCTCATCCATTCTGTGAATATGACTTTAAAGTGGAAATTTGTTTCTGACTTGAAACCAATTATACAGAAATTTACTGAGTACTTACAAAATACCTATGCTATTCTGGGTGCCATAGGAACTATGAAAATATAAGGCCCTTAAGGAACTTGCAGTTCCAATTCAGAACTGTGAGATGGACCTTTATAGCTACCTAAATCCAAAGATAGGAAAGGAGTAGCCTTTCCATTAAAAAGTTTACTAATTAGATGAGAGATTAAGTTGAAATATGAAAAGTACAAGGCCCTGGTGAAAGCACACATAAGAGGCCCGTGGTTATAGGATCTAAACTGATATCTAAGTGAGACAAAGACAATATTGTATGTTTGCTGTGGCCTTTATTTTAGTATAATGGTATAGGTGCAAAGCAAGAGGTAGGTAGTTGGGACTCTGAAAAAAGTTCTGTATTTACTATGTACTCGATCTATAAGTCACAAGAGTTTTCCCTCACCCCAAACATGTAATTATTGTGCCTTTTTTTTTCTTTTCTTTCTGCATGAACTAGGACCTCTAGTACAATAGTAAATAAAAGTCGTAACAATCTTGTTCTCGAGGAAAGCTTCACCATTTTATCATTAAGTGACATATTTGCAATGGTGGTTGTTTTTTTTGTTTGTTTGTTTTTTTTTTTTTTTTTTAGAATAAAAAGAATGAAAGAGAGAAAGGAAGAGGAAGAGATTTTAGAAAAAGAGAAAAGGAGAAAAAAAGAAACAGCAAAAGAAAGAAAAAATGAAAGAGAAAGAAAGAGGAAGAGATTTTAGAAAAAGAGAGAAAAGGAGAAAGAAAGGAACTGCAAAAGAAAGAAAAAAATGAAAGAGAAAGAAAGAGGAAGAGATTTTAGAAAAAGAGAAAAGGAGAAAGAAAGAAACACCAAAAGAAAGAAAAAAAGAATGAAAGAAAGAAAGAGGAAGAGAAAGAGGGAGAGAGAATGGGATTCTTGTTTTATTGCCCAGGCTAGAATACAGTCTAAAAATGCGTATTAAAAACCTCTTTTATGCCAATAATTGTGTTT